>NQII01001702.1:223336-236180 GCA_002778355.1 Clitarchus hookeri
ATCTCTGCTGGCACCGGCTGCTTCTTTTCAAAAACTTCTCCCGTTGCATTCCATACAGAGATTTTGCTCTTTCATATGTAGTAAATGCAATGGCAATGCTGGATAAGAGTTTCAAATGTAGGAAATTATGCCCAGTATATTTTCTTGAACCTTCATGGTTAGCTTATACTGTACACATAATTTTGATAATATTGCAAGAAAATTATGAGACCATGAGTAAATTGTAGTTTTGAATCAAGATTTGGTATCTGTTGTAGCATTGACGTTAGTGAGCCTTATATATTAAATAAATATATATTTATTTAAATAAATATATATATTTTTAAAATTGATCACTGAGTTGAAATAGTTTTTAATGGAGTCATGTGATTTTAGAAAAATCTTGTATTACTTGTTACAGCTTCCATTTACCGAAAAATGGGAGTTATTTTTTAATGCATGTCTTTTTTATGTTATATAAAAGCATGTGTTTTTGGCTTTGTACTGTTAAGCTTATGTGGTTGCTTTGAAAGTTTCTAGAATATTCTTCATGTTAGTTAAAAGATTGATACAAAATGTTTAATTGGGTGTTGAGTGTAATGAAAAAGAAATTGAAGTTGAACTGTAAAAAGAGCCAGTTGACTTTTGTAATTTGGCTGTCATTCATATGTTTGATAAGAACTGTTCCTCTTTCCAGCAACATAACCATTAGAGTGGAAGAGATTCAGAACAATAGAGTACTGACTTGGTGAAAATACTGACAGATTTGTTTCGCATATTTAATTTATTTAGGTAATTTATTAACATAATGTCTAATTTTGTTGAAAATTGCTTAAAAATTGTACTTAGACAAGAAAGTCCACTGCTGTATTAATACGGTACTTCCTTGTGTGTTCAGCATCCTATAACCTCATTATCCACATGCCACTACGACCTTTGTGCCTTCCTGAAACTTACACCAAAACACGCCAATTGTATTTCTTAAGTACCATAAATTGGCGGGAAACAGAATTATGGCTTTCTTACAGATCCTTATCAGTCTACATGTTTGCAAATAATTTACTTTTCGAGATTTTGTCCACTAACTTTGGTTTAACTGCCATAAAATATGATGATAAACATGTTAGTTTTATTGCTGGTATGATAAATAAAAATTTGAAACAATTAATTATTTTCATTAAATACCATATTCATTATTATTTTTTATCTCATTTGTTCTGTAAAGGGATGTGTGTACTCAGTCATTCAAACCATTTGCCTTTCTAGAAAGCAACTGTATTTAATTACACACTGGGCAGCAAAAAGAATACCTATATGATGTTGAAACTAATAAATGCAGAAGTGTTACCTAAAACAGGAACAGATACATGGAACAGCCCACATACATCTATTTGTTGAAACCAGTAACTTATTTGGGGCAGTGTGTGATGGAGGGTAGGACTACCAGGTGGAAATACTAGGCCTAAATAAAAAAAAACCGTGCTCGTGTAGGACTTCCTAGGAATCTGCTATGATTCAACAGCAACCATTGCACATCACATATACTGTACTAACATAACCACATTAGTACTTGTTCCTCTGTTGAGAACTTTATGTTGATGTTGCATCAAGAATATGTATTTGCCCAGACTGAGAATGGTCAAACATCCTTAACTCAGTTAGGACCAGTGTCTGTCAGAAATGATAGCTGACGTGAGTACATTTACATGTAATCTCCGACAAACCATTTGTCCTGCACAGTGGGCTTGCTTAAATATGTGTGCAGGGCCGTGGTTGGTGTAGCTGCTAGAGTGCTCGCCTTCCACCAAGGCAAACTGAATTTGATACCTGGCACCCCTCCCTCCACCCCTTCAATTTTCTCACATGGGAATTGTGCAGGATTATGTTGCTGCTAATCGGCAGGTTTTCTCAGCGATCCCCCTTCCCCCATGCATTCTGGTTCTGCTCCATACCCATCTCTTATCACCCTCGTCAACTCTCAAGGTCTCATTGTTAAGCAGTCTCTTTTATTTTATTTTTTTACCAAAAAGCAAAACATTATGTAAATATGATCTCTTTGCTGTTATGTGATATTGTCACTTTTGAGTAAGAGTTGCAACTGCCAAATTGGTACAATGTAGTCAAAATGGCAGTGTGTACGTTGTAAAAATGAAAATCCGCAGCATGTTTTTCGCCCGAGGCAAGGGTCATGTTGGATGAAAGGAAGCTGGCGTTAATTGGAGCCAGCTGCCCCACCAAAGTGACAGACCTGTTGTTCTGGCCAGCCAGAAGAACTGATGAGATTAAANATGGGAGCACCTCGAGAAAACCCGTACACCAGAGCAGTACTTGCCACATTCCCCACATGAGAACTCCCTGTTCGAAAAACTTCAACATACCGGGGCCAGGGATCGAACTGGGGTCTTCAGGTGGGAGGCCAGGTACTATACCAACTAAGCCAACCACAGATCCAGTGTAGTTGTGTAAGGGGGTTTCTAAATTAGACTGACAAACTGCAGGCTAATCGTGAAAACATATATACGACCTATGGTCTAAAGTGAATCCTAAGGGCGGTACATATATTTGAAGTTGGACCTGAAGTGCTATTTTATTATAACTGCTGAAGATGGAACACTTGGGTGTCTGGATAATGTGTAAGGTTAATTGTGACATGCGAGTTAATAATCCATCTTTTAAATCCCAAGTATGCTACAACGTCATGGAGATGAAGTCGAACTAAGGGCAGTAACTGCGATTGATTATTTCCATTAAATCATTTGGTGACAGCAACAGACAGGTGCTGTGGTGTTTACAGATCATTGTTTCGTTACACATTATCTAGACATCCAATGTTCAATCTTAAACATTTTCTCCACTATTTGTAATAAACTAGTGTTTCAGGTCCAACTTCAAAGATGTGTACTACCCTTAGGATTCACTTTAGACCATAAGTCGTACATATTTTATCAATCTTTTTTGGTGATTAACCCACAGCCGAAATTTGTCAGTCTAATTTAGATATACTCTGTATTAGTGATGGCCCGATACCCGATATCCGATATCGGTATTATCGGTACATTTACCATTATCGGAGATTGGCACTAAAATATCAGCACATCGGTAATGGCCATTCTAACCTCAAGTATTTTCTCTCCTCTGCTGCAAACTTAATTATCCCAACTCTTAACATCAAACTGCAGCAATACGACTAAAAAGAACAAAATAATTTGATATATCAAAATGCAATAATTAAAATAAAAAAAAAAATGGAAAAAAAAAATCCTTACCATAAAAACAAATTGGAATGTACATGCCTATCATTATTTTTTGCTTCACGGATTACATTTTTATTTTTGGTAAAGCAGTCTTATGTTCGACGTACGTTTCTCAAAGTAAACAAAATGATTGTGACTTGTTAGCTTAGTTTTCATTCTTGTCCTTTTAGACTAGCGATCTTTTTGCAACTTTAACTTAGTTTTGTAATATGTTGTAGTGAGATATAATTTTGTATAATGTTAAACTATTTTTTTTGATGCTTTGATGTACCGGGCATAAAGTATATCTGACTTAGCAGTAAGTCAATTTATCTTATTGCAAACAAAACTTTTCCAGGCAGTAGTTTTCTCTGAAACACTTTAGTGACAAATGTCTGCTTACAGTATGATAAATGAAAATATCGGTTTATAGGTATTGGATCGGTAAAATCCTAAATATCGGAACCTTCATCGGTATCGGGTTTTTTCAGTATCGGGCCATCACTACTCTGTATTGCTTATTTTAATTCTCAGCTTTCACACACAGGCATAGGTACACAAAACTGACATGGAATTTTTTCCTGGTATTTCTACATGTTTTTTTTTTTTAATTGTTTATTATTTTTGCCACCCAGTCACCAAGTCATTAAATATTTATAAAAAAATTATACTACAAATGCATTTTTTGCAGTTTTTAATTATTTCAAATAAATGGCTACAGTTGCTGGAAAAGGACATTGTTTAGTTAGGAAGCATTGGCTGAAGTAGTTTTGTAAATAAATTGTGATAATATAATTTGAAACCAACAACATTAGCAGCATGTTTCGTGAAAGTGTGATGTGATAATTAATACTCAAATAAGTGAGATTTGATTGTAATATGCATTTCATTTGTCTTGTTTATAATTGTATGAATAGTTTGTACAACAAAGTAATTCTATATTTGTGTAATATCATGTTCATTGCCATGTTGTGGTAAACAGTATTAAAAATTGTTCATCGGTATGTTAATTGTTATGTTATATAGTAAATATTTTGATTTGAAGAGAGTGATAAGGGTATGAAGTACCATTATGTTGAATTGTACTTAAAATTTGGTATTATTAATGTTAGTGTACTAGCGGTATTGTGTATGTAGTACCTTTTAATGCCATTGACCAAACATTACAAATCACTTTTATAAGAGGCCTGGCAACGCTAATAATAAATGCTATTACCTCTTTGATGCCCCTCCAGCGTACATTCTAGATTACTATTTGCTAACTTGAAATATTTAGAATGAGGCCAAGGCAGTTTTCCTTGTATCCTAATCTAAGCTTGNCTAGATTACTATTTGCTAACTTGAAATATTTAGAATGAGGCCAAGGCAGTTTTCCTTGTATCCTAATCTAAGCTTGAATTATTGTATAATTATTATCAAATCTGAATTGAAAAAATGAATCTCATATTTTTCTAATATTCATTTTGTACATATTATATTTATATTCAGGAGGGAAACTCATGAGTTGTGATGCTGAAATAATATGGAGTGATGTTGTTTCATATCCATATTGGTCATGAACCAGAGAAATAGTAAGTTAAATGATGTATATTTGATTTACAGTGCGTTATAAACGATTTTCAAAATTGTCATTTGTAAATCTCTGTGACAACATGTATTTCAACGTAAACAGTTTAAGAGCCCCCTGTGAAGCACTATACACGTTTAGTGCGTGCTTCATCTGAAGTTTAAAATTATAATTTATTTACTTGATTGGTAATTTTTTCTACATAATTCCATATTCCACCCAACTCCTCCATAAATTTAATTTTTAAAACAAAACAATTGGTTCTTAGGGTGGACTTTTACTGAGGGATTGAGCGCTACTATGCTACATAGCTACGGCACCTTCGACTCACTAGCTGCTTTACCTCAGTAGCACAGGACTTGAAAGCAAAAACATGGAGATATAAATAGTTTTTAATGGAAATGATGCTTGGAAACTACACGTGTTTTCTCTTGGGTTTCCACACTCTGACAGCCCTTAACTGTTCCGTGTCAATACCTAAATGCTTTGCTGTAAGAACCAAAGATTTCTGAATCTGGCAGAAGAAGCAACATCCAGCTAGTAATCTGTTCGCATCGACCCAGCATGAATCCGTTTTACAGCGTAAAATATGATTTTTATAATAAATACATATATCAATTATATTGAGTATCAGAAAAATGCCTTTTAATTGGTTGAAAGATTATGACCAAAAAGACTTGCTAGTCCATGGAGATGTAAAAATGACATGAATTGTATGCTACAAAATTATAAAGTTTAAGACTATTAAACTTAGAAAAATTTGGCACAAAACAGTTATCTGCGAATGTATTGGAAATGAGCTGAGATTTGAGAAATTTTGTTGAGACCTTTGTTGTCTAATATTACGCTGCAGACAGTTTTCTTGCCATACACTTTTTCCTACAGTCCACTTGGGAAACATGATTTAATTAGTAGACATTTTGCATAACCGACACTTCTCAGGAACGTAACCTGTCCATTAAACAAGGACTGAATTGTGACAAACTGCATATGCACATAAATTGTACACTGGTGTTCAAAACTAAAGGAACAAACAGACATCCGTCCCTCCAGTGATTATTTGCCACAAGATAGTATCGGGAGTAAATTATAAAGCATGAACAAAGTAAACACTGTAACATCATTTCTTGATGAACTTACAGGAAAAATCAACACATATTTTGCTTTTCAAAAGTTAGTCACTTTCACACACTTCAGTAAACCAGTTACGTCTGCTCAATATGGTGTAAGATCATCTCTGGCACTCTGGCAGCAATATAGGTCTGATTATGACGTGGCATGCTCTGAATAAGGTCATCAATTGTAGTTTGCGGTATTAATGCCCATTCTTCCTGTAGAGCAGCTTGTAAACCCTCAAGAGTGATTGGTGGATTCGGACATGAGGCAACTTGTCTCCCTAGAGCAGTCCATGCATGCAATATATTCAGTTTCCAGGAAGACATCAATCAGCTGTGCTCTATGAGGCTGAGCATTATCATCGATCAGTAGGCACTGTGGGCCACAGCACCTCATAACAACCGAACATGGGGTACCAAGATCTCATTACACAATGCCTGACAGCAGTTACACCTTACTGGTTTACCCATACATCATCATGGAGAGGTGTTTGACTGGTTAGCATAATGCCTCCGCACACCATTATTGATCCACCTCCTTATTGGTCTCTTTCCACAATGTTTTAGGGCCAAATATTGTGTTCCATGTTCTCTACGTATGCGAACCCTTCCACTTTAGACATCTTTGTCTGTGAACATGCATCAGCAAGTCTCCGACAACAAGGGCTTGTGCTTAAGCCATACGTACACTGTTTGCATCAATACAACTGTTCCAGTGACTGCTGTGCAGTACTACGATTGTACCATCTTTGCCCTGGTCTTCGAGATACAGTTCCAGATGCTAAAAACTGCTGCCACATACGAGAAACAACAGAACGATGCACATTCAGCCATCTGGCCACACCAGCCTGTGACTGTCCAGTTCCCATTCTTCCTATCTCCCTCCAACGCAGGAAGTCTTCCAGGCATCTTCTCTGTCTCATAGCTGAACGTGTACACAACGAACGTTGCAGTTGGACTAGTACTGCAGTAAACAGTATACACACAGTTTGATAGGGATACCGACGTCATCACTTTCTCATAGTTGTAAGAGGGCAGTTAATGCCATTTTCTGTTCAGAATATGGGTGTATTTTCATCGGTTTACATTTTACTATCACCTGATATTATCTTGTGGCACGATGATCACAGGAGGGATAGATGTCTGTCTGTTGCTTTAATTTTGGATGCCAGAGTATGATGTGCAGCTTTTGCTCGGAGAACAACTGTATGCGTTCCTGTTAGCTGATTGCCAACCGATATCGCATCACTGCAAAAAGTCAACACACTGGCTAGGAATGTGCCATGATCCTACGCTGTATTTTCAACTGGTGTCACCAGACAGAGCTTGTTCCATTTAAAATGTATAAGTATCTTAAATAGCAGATTTGAATCTTTGGAGTGAATTAGAAGATGGTATTTTGCTGAGTCGTGAATCTGTAGTAGATGTAGACCTTTTGTATCTACAACAATCTGTATACCAACGTGTTATTTTGAGCGTGAGATGTCAGTGTGTGTACACTGGTTGTGTTTTTATTTTGCTTGCAGCTTGTGTGTGTTAATGTTGGGGGAAGATTTTTTTTANTACAACAATCTGTATACCAACGTGTTATTTTGAGCGTGAGATGTCAGTGTGTGTGCACTGGTTGTGTTTTTATTTTGCTTGCAGCTTGTGTGTGTTAATGTTGGGGGAAGATTTTTTTTAAAATATTTTTATTACACATATATATGTATATATATTTTTGTATTTTGTGCATGCATTATAAAATTACTGTATTTTTTAAAATCTTTATTTAATAATTATAAGTGAAACCAGTATGAGTATTTATGGCATGGGTAATTAATCTTTGTTACTTGCATGTAGCATGCTGTGTGATCACTTGTGTTATAAGTATTAACATTTATTATTTTGCGTTTAAAACAGTGTTGTATTTAATGTTGTAACACTGACAAGCATTTTTACTCTAGAAAAGAAAATTAAATATTTTTTCAAGTTATAAATTAATGTGTTTTATTCCTCAGAAACAGCATTGTCTGACATCCTAGAATAGGTAGGAACCTGATTGTATCCTAATTTATCCTTTATTTTCTAAGAACATTAGTTATGAAACAATTAAAAAAACTAGCATTTATTAATTTTTCTGTTTTGGTGATTTTTGTTGTACTGAGCGCATGCTTACATGCTAAGCTAAACCTGAATGTACACTTATAAATTATATACATGCTCATGGCTTACAGTTTAAATCTGTGCCATAGTTTTGCACATGTCCTGACCTCATCCCTGCTCATACCGTATTCACCCGAATATAAGACTAACCCCTACATTTGCCCTTTGCTGATGGGAAAAATTCAATTTTGCCTCAAATACTTATTAACAGGTCATGATGATAAAAAAACTCAAAAGTCAAATATCTAATGAAAATCATTTTTAATGTAAATAAAATAGGTGAAACCTTACCAATCATCAAATCTTATGTACAAGAAAGAGAAAAGAATGCAGTATTAAATAAAACTGTTCTGAGTCAATTATTCACCACTTGAATCAGACTCCCCAGTACAATGATCCTCACGAACATGTGCTTCGGTAATGTTAAAGTGCCTGGTTGCAGCACAATTATGCATTTTTGCATACCGAACCACCATCAGTTTAAAATTTGCATCATAACGGCGACGTTCAAATTTTCTTAGTTTAGTTGCCAATAAACTTTTTTTTTTTTTTTTTTTCTTCAATGTGGTCACTCATAATTAATTAACATATGCTCATTTACCAATACGTTCTATACAAAACTGGAAAACTGCCTCAATCAGGAGTAAACAAAGTATGGAAAAATAAATGAGAAGTTATAGATACAGCTACTATCTCGTACTCACAACCCCAGACACATTCACTCTGGAAATGTTGAACGTCAGCGCTAAAGTTAGTCACCAAACAACTTTAATCACTCGCGTCACAGACGAGATGCCAGTTTGGTGATCACAAGATGCTTAGTTTACCACCATGTTACAAATGCATCTTTGGTAAACACAACCTAACCAAACATAACTGCCTGTAGTGTAATGTAATGCACTGACCCATTTATGCATATTTAATACTTGTACCAATATTTTAGCTGTGGTTTCCCGATAATTAGAAATATCTGCGCGCTTGGATTAAAGACCAGTAACAGAGCCTATGGAAGAAAAATGTGATAAATTGAAGTTAACGTCACTTTTTGTTGTGATTGTGTTTTATTTCTTTTGATGATATTAACCAAACTTGTGTTTTTCGAAATATTAGAATATTTCTCTGGAAACCATGAACTAAGTGCTATTACTATTACCTATGCATAAATATTAACCTCAATTTGTTTGTAATGCGAAAATAAGACAACCCCTAAATTATTAAAAGTGAAATTTAGAACAAAATATAGTCTTTATATTCGGGTGAATACTGTGTGTATGAAAGGGGCTCTTCAACGCCTAGAGTGAAAATAGGTACTCAAAGTTGTTTCTTAATAGCATCAGCTACAGGTGCTGTTAAGATACAGTGAATTCTCTATCAATTGTTTCTCAGGGAACTGACAAAAATTTCAGTACATGTGGACTTTCAATGAATGTGGGTTTGAAATACAGATAAATAAAAAATGGGACCACCGAACATGTTCCATGGATGCGGACTTTCGATCTACCTGGGTTCAACACGTAGAGGTTCCACTGTAGTGACAAAGTAGTGTACTGATACTTGTGAGACTGGAGCCAGGAGTTGAGGGATGTTCTACAGGATTGCTACCGTACCAGTGTAGGCTTTATGGAGGTTCATAAAGGAGCATAGCCTTGGGACAGGGAGCATGGCGTGGCAGGCTTCGGCTATGGGCCTCATCACTTTGTGTGTCGGGCAAATGAAACTGTACAATTATTAGGCAAGTTAATATTTCACAAACTTGCTAATTCTTACACTTACATCATGCATCTAAAAAAAAACTGCAAACGAGATCATTTCAGTAATTACAAATGTTTACATAACACTTTTATTTTTAATTCAATGTTAAGACATGGAGCTACTTTCCCCTCCGTCGTTACCAACTTTAATGGTGCAATGCCAGTCAGTGCTTGTTAAAATACATGCAGAGAGACGCAGTGACTTTTTTTTAAAGGTTGGTTTCCAAAGTGCTCAATTAACCTTCGTATGTGGGAATCGTGTTGGATCTCCCGTTTCCCCCGCCCTTTCATTCCGGCGCTGCTCCGTACTCACCTCGATCATCCTCATCGGCTCTCAAGCCCTCGCTGTTAAGAGCCGCCCAAATCTCTTCACTCGCTCAATTAATCATGAACATCTTATACCAGCTTATGGTATGGTTTCCAGAGATGACCTGTACTTACAAGTTGCTCTTAGGTATGTTGTGCAGACAGCCATTGGGGTGTGGACCACGTGAGCTCACTATTGTGTATGGCTGGTATACAACACCTGAGTGATGCTGAGTTCAAACCACCACTAGATAAGGTGGAGGCTGGCCAATAATTTGTACCAGCATTTCAATCTCTTCTGCAAGTATATATGCCCCTTTTTCTGTGTTGAGTGCACCCTAAGAGTAAAAGTAGGCTGAGGATAAAATGGGAGACAACTGGGTGAAAGTCAGAGTGGATTGAAATAACCAGCGGTGGAAAAGGCTAGAGATGTCTATTCATTGAATGAACACGCAGAATCTTTACCCACAAGAGTGCTTTCTAAAGATGAGTTGGTCAACCATATTGGTTGTAACTGGTCCGTGCATATCTTATGGTGCAGAACTGAGTGCTCTGTATGGCAAATGCAAGTCAGTAAGTGCTGATTATAGCAAAAGGGTGGTATACAGCATGCAGACATGGAGTAGATGAGTGATGGGCAAAACAACTGTGTGATCATGACATGTCATGTGGGCCACATGGTTGGTAAAGGCTCAATGAGAGGTAGAGTACCAGAGCTATATGAACTCAGGAGAGAGGTTGTAGGTGTGGGCACAGAATATTTAAGAATACAGAGGTGAAATGCCCCTTATACTACGAACTCAAGCTGCACATGCCAGAAAAATGTTGGAACACCATTCAACAATCAGCGTCAGGTAATTTATTCGCTAGGGCAGCCCAGCCAACAGGGATCCTTCTGCTGATCAGACACGCGGCCCGTTCACAGAGCCAATCATAGAATGGATATGCCCACATCAAAGGAACTGCCAAGCCATACCTATCTACTCTGTGGTGTGGGAACATGCTCTTTGACAATAGGCGCAACCGAAAGTAAGTGTTGGAGAGGGCTGGGGTCCGAAGACAGCTGTCAGTTTTAAGGACAACACCTACCTGTAGAGATTGGTGCATAGAGCTGGAGAGCAAGGGAGGCCGACGAGGCAGTTCAAGGTGGGCCTTTTTCCCCCTCTCCATTGTTGACAGATGTGCAATGGACAAGTGTGCAGCTTAAGGTGGTTCACTTAACCTCCTATGCAACTTACAATAACTTTTGCTATAATCAGCACTTACTGGCTTGTGTTGTCCATGCAGAGCACTCATTTCTGCACCATAAGTTATGTACGAACCAGCTACAACCAACATGGTTGACAAACTCCTCTTCAGAAACCACTCTTCTGGGTAGAGATTCTCTGCATTCATTCAATGAATAGACATCCTTCGCCTTTTCCTCCTCTGGTTGTTTCACTCCACTCTGGCTTTCACCCAGTTGACTCCCACTTTATACATCTTGCACACTGGTCTGAAATTGGTGCATGTGGCATGCACATACGATGTTCAGATTGGTGATGGTTACTGTAGGCTACTGCTCTTTGGTGTAGTGGCCTGCAGTTACTCTAGTGTATGGTGTAGGAGTGGCGTAATGGTATCCGCAAATACTCAACTCAGGTCACAGGTGCTAGGTGATGCTTGGTGTCTTTGAACTCCTAGTTTTTCTGGGATATGAATAAGTTGGATAGAAAGAGAGAGTTGGTGGTGGTTGGGATGGCGGGAGCTGTATCTGTTATTTCCTCACCCACAGGTTCACTAGCTGTTGGCAGTGATTTGGTTTCCATCAGCCGTTTACTCACTGGCAATTTGCATGCGTATGAGGCCATGTGCTGGTGGTAGCCCAACCTGAGCAATAGTCGCACATTCCCAAGGTCAGGGATGCACTATACTGTAAAGTATATTCAAGATCTGATGTCTTGCTGTGGTTAATGTCCCCAACACTTGTGACAGGTAGACCAAGGCAACTGGTGGTTTAGTGACAGTTAAACACAAATAAACTTTACACCCAGCCAGACCATACCTAGATTAACTGACTCTTCATGGTTCAGTTTTTCACCCATGGGGTAGTTGCTAACGACTGCCGTACCACATACTGCCAGAGGTGAGGGTTGACTGTTCTGTACTACTCATGATAAGTAGTGAGAAAATAAAATGAATGCCAAATATAAAAAAGTAGAACATTGATGTGAGAATGCTGACTGCAAGAAAAAGACTGGTTATGAACATAGCAAACAAGTGTGTGAATGCAGCAAATGGATAAGAAACAACTGATGTATAGAAACTGATAAACCGAGTAGCTAAGCGACAATTGCAATATCGCCTAGAGTTCTCAGTACCCTTTGCTGCAGGGATGACATTGTGTAGTTCTGTTGGCTTGAGTTTGAATTGTGAGAATATGTGTCACCCCTGTGGTTAATTATAGTCCTGCAAACAAGGTAGGAAAGGCTTCTTTACAATGTGATGAACACATGAAAATGATAATCCACTTGTGTTTCTGCCCGAGGCAGGATCTTGTGTGGATGAGAGGAGGCTGGCGCTAAGTGGAGCTGACTGCCCTACCCGAGGAACCTATCACGCCAACCAGCCTGAAGGATGGATGAGGCGAGATGAAATGGGGGTGGAGATGCAGCGGAATGAGGATGGAGGAGGAAACAGGAGAGCCCTGGGAAAGTCCCCACACCACAGCAGTGTGAGCCACTCCACACATGAGAATCCCCCCCCCCC
>NQII01001702.1:250286-282936 GCA_002778355.1 Clitarchus hookeri
GGGGGGGGGCAGAAAATATTGTCATCCTCACTCTAAAATGTGTTGTGGGGCTGTAAACCACGGGGGAGAACTATAGTGTGTTTTTAACACTTTCGTAATGGATGGTCCTTTCGAATCTTGGACCATTCTTGGGGTCACTCTTACAATGTTAGAACAGTGCTATTCAATAAGATTTCTCCATCGGGCCAACTACAGATAGTTACAATGCTGGACAAGCCACACTCACTTATTACAAAGCTGAGTTGAGAGATTTGGGCGGCTCTTAACAGCGAGGTTTTGAGAGCCAAACTTATTACAAAGATGTGGCTCACATATACATAGCCAGTTAAATTACATGAAGACGTAATAAATCAAATATTATATAATTTTTTTACCACAGGTTCTACCTTAGCAATATTTACAGTCGACATTAGATTAAACAATTGTATTCAGAAGTATATATTAAAAAATTGCTGACAAAATATTTTGTCCATGGGCTAGTCTGGCTGGCCTCTTAATTGAATAGCCCTGCTTTAGAAGTATCCAAAGTGGTAACTGTCAAATGAGGCCTCTGAGTGCAGATGCATTTATCTTCTAGTTATGTTTTCACCTTTATTAACTAGGGGATATTTACTGAAATTTTGTCTGCAGATAAAGTAGTAGCTTAGTTTTGCAACAGTGTGATTTGCAGTGGTTGTGGCAGCTGTGGTTTCGTGTTTCCTACCAAAACTGATACGAGAACATGGAGTGGTGAGAGGCATGTAGCGAAACTTTCGAATTGCTCAATTGCAAGCAGTTGTGGCTTTCAGGAGGAAATCCTGTTCCCACCGCAAATATTTTCCTGCAATAATATTTTACAGGATGTAGTTAACGTCCAGGGCATTCTGAGTGACAAAGAAGTTTTGAATATGAACTGGCTATTGCAATGAAAATTTTATATTTGTTCATTTTTATCTTTGAGGCTGATGAAGCGCTTGTGAGCGAACAAAAATAACATCATGATTACACTAGTCTATGTTTGCATCTGCTTGTCATTCGTACAAAAATGTTTTAATCAGTGTAATCAGTCGATATCTACTTCATTATTTGCTTCAGTTTTGTTATAATGTTTTTAGTTTGTTTGATGGCCCTTGCTCGAATTCCATGATACAGAGAGGGATAAAAAAGTAACAAAGTCTAATACGTGTTAATGGAAACTCAGATTTCTTAAAAATTATAGCAGAGTGCTTAAAAACAGCATGTATCATAATGATTCATCAAATTTCACAAGGCTATGACTTTTACAGGCATGCTCATAAAACCTTCAGGTAAATTCTAAAATACATATGTGAATACAAAGTTTTAATTTACCTTTTCACAAATGTTTAATGTGCCCTTCACCAAACGCACAGCATATGTCTAAACGGTAGTCGAACTCGTCCCATACTCATGCGAACATGTCAGGTGTTACCGCAGCCACTGCTGTTGCTATGTGGTGTCTCAGTTTGCCCACCGTTGTTGGAAGGGGAGGCACATAGTCGGAGTCTTTCACAACCCCCCACAAGAAAAAACACATATGCTGAGATAAGGCGACCTTGGAGGCCAGTGGTATGTGCAATCCGTAAGCCCCTTACAGCCGATCCATCGTTCGGGAAGTTCATTGTTGAGATATTCTCTGACATGCAAGTGCCAGTGCGGTGGTGCTCTGTCCTGTTAAAAATGAAATTATCGGAATGTTCTTATAATTGTGGAAACAACCAGATCTCCATTTCCAGATAAGACATTCCCATATCCCATAACTGCGTTTCCTGCTAAAAGAACGGATCGTACACCTGCTCTCAGGAAACGGCGTCAAACACATTCAGCTTTGGAGAGTCTCTTTCATGCTCGACTTTGGTATCTGGCCACTGTGTTCCCCATATTCGTGCGTTGTAGAGGTGCACTTTTCTACTTAAATGGAACGTGACCTCATCGCCGAACACCAAAACGTGAGCAAAAGTTTCCACTGTCTATCTGCAGGCCCAGAATGAACTCACAAAACTCACGACGTTGTTTATCACCATTACAAAGGGCTTGTAGTTGAATCTTGTATGGTTTGAAAAACAATCGTCACTGCAAAACACGTCAGACATTCATGGGAGATGGCCGGCTCTCGGATCTTATGACATGTGGACATATGTGGACTCCGTACAAAGCTCTGCCGGGTGTGCTGTAAGTCTTGTTCAGGCACACAGGGGCGACTTGTGGACTTCACCTTACATAAACAACCGGTCTCATGAAACTGCTCGTGCCACCATCAGATGCTCTGCCCAGTAGGAAGTGCAGTGCCATACTGTTGACGGATATCACGCTCCACAGTTATACTGAATTCAGATTTTGATTGGATCTCCATTGCCTACAATGACTACGTAAAAAAGACTTTCCGTAGTCATTGTATGCAATTGAAATCCAATCAAAATCTGAATTCAGTTTCACCACACCATTGCCATTTAACTTCAGTAATGCACGGTTATAACTCACTCACACATGTTGAAAAGGAGAATGCAAAACGCTTTTTGTTGCTGTGTTATCGCCATCTCGACGCATACTGAACGAGCGCGCTAGCAGTACCAGCTGTAGCGCCACCAGGACGACACCTACCGGCAACCAAGTGAACCGGCGATGTGCAACATGTGCCAAGAGAAACTTAACGTTTTAATGTGTATTTTACAATTTGCCACGAGGCCTTATCTTCATTCACGTAAAAGTTATAGCCTTTTTAAATCGGATGATTCTTTTAGTTACACGCTGAATAACATTTAATTTTGATGCATTGAATGAAAGTAGTTAAGTATTCAAGATTGTCAAAATTAGCCAAACAGTTTACTTAATCAAAAAATGTTAAAAGCTTATATTATAAAAAAAAAAACTGTTCTGTTACAAAAAATTTGATATAGCAATATGCAAGTTATTTCAAATAATGTGATTCAGGAATTGAGAAAAATGTCATTG
This sequence comes from Clitarchus hookeri, assembly GCA_002778355.1. Classification (NCBI taxonomy): domain Eukaryota; kingdom Metazoa; phylum Arthropoda; class Insecta; order Phasmatodea; family Phasmatidae; genus Clitarchus; species Clitarchus hookeri. The sequence goes on from NQII01001702.1 coordinate 253,236, forward strand.
TTCGTTAACAATTGCTCACTAAAATTAATTTTTTTTTTTAAAACACCATTAAATTCTTGAATTCGAAATTTGAGATCGGTTGAAATGAGCTAAGGAGACAAATTTGGAGAATGCTTAACAAGTAGGACTTTAGTACCCATGGGGGCAAAGCAAGATTGAGTTAAAACACAGTGTTGGATCTAGGGTTTTTTTTTTGGGGAAGGAGATGTAAAGTTAGCTTATGCAACCCCCCTCCCCAAGGGTTACCCTGACAGATGACGGACAGCTGGCCGGCAGAAAGGCAGGTAATTCTTGGCATGTTTACGCACCTGTATGACTTCTGTATGCCGACCACCAAAGGAACCAACAAAAAACAAGTTTACAGTATTTTTTATTTGATAAATATTGTAAAAATGTAGCCACATGTTTATTATTCATACTGAAAATAAAAAAAAAATACATATCAAATATATATATTTATACATGCACATATCTATGTGTGTGTATGTTTGTGTGTGTGTGTTTTTCTCTGCAAGATCCTGTCCGCCGCCCCTTGGACATGTTGTCTGGAACCGTTGCCTCCTCTTGCCCCCCCCCCCTTAGATCCAGCCGTGATAGAGCAGCAACAGAATGCAAGGATGGGGAGAAACAGGAGTACCTTGAAGAAACCTGCCAGTAAATGGCAACATCCACTGTGTTTCCTATATGCTAAAGTTGGATGTGACCTAAACTGGGAACAGAATCTGATCACCTTGGTGGGAGGCTGGTGCGGTAGCCATGCGATAGCTGTGGCTCCCGATACAGTACCACATTTGAGAAAAACTGAGCTGGCAGAAGGAAAATCAGTTGCACTTGAGAATAAATTTGTTAGAAATTCAAAGAATATTTCCAGCTGCTTTTGTAAATACTCAAGTCCAAGCCCTTATGGGATCAGCACAAACAAACACTGATGTGTTTTTTTTTTCCAATTGTCTTATAAAACTGTTGGGTAAAGTTTCACACATACTTAAGTAGAAGAAAATTTAACTAAATCTAGTAGATGTTAAAATAATCTATGTTTTGCAAGATTAACAAAAATAATTTTTTTGAGGCATATTTTTTTTTAAATTTAATGCAAATTTTTTGTTACTGTGAACAGTATCATGCAACGCCTAATCTGAAATCTGTTAACAGTAACTGATTGAGTGACATATTTAATCCTTACCAGCATATGGTTGAAATTATGTATCTATATTGTCAACAGGTAAGTAACTAAAAAGTATGTGTTTGAGTTTTAAATATTTTTTTATGACAATGGTTAAAATTGTTCTTATATATACATGAAACACATGGGTGTGTAAATCATAAACTACTTGAATACATACTATTTTTTTTGTGAATTTCGGCAAGTTTTGAATAAATTAATTGTAGGAAGATCACATCCCTGTGGCCAGATTAAAAATATACATATAATTAGTTTTCAGGAATGCTTTCCTGAACTGTGTTGTAGTGCAAAATATTATTCAAAATATTTATTGGGTTACATGTTTTTAAAGAAAATATTCTTATAATTTGTGGCTTTTATGTATATATTTATTTACATTAGGGTCTCTTCTTTCTCTTGAGAACTTTCAAGTATCTAATACATGACGCCGTCAACGACTTTCCTCAGAGCCCTTGTTGACCCTCGTGCACCATCTATCGGCTCAGGTAGGAACTATCCTCGCTAAACACTGTCCGTGCACAGCATGACCGAAGGCCATGCACCCAAGACAGACGTCTGAAGTCTATGTAGAGACTAACTGTGCCACAGGGTATAACTTCTGAAAAACATAATTAAGCATGCCTAACCACCTATGTTGTAATTAGCTGCATTAATTATTATGCTGGAGCAATTAAATGTGGCATTTTCAATGCATGTCCACCGCCGCAGTGCGCACGTGAAGCGACCACGTGGTTTTGGAATCTTGGAAACCACACAACATTTTGCAAATCAAATTAGTGGATTGTTTAACTATCATTAAACTGAAATTCCAGCTGCGAGTGACATCTTTAGCAAGTGCCATGAATAATTAATTAAAATAATATTTTTTGACTCTAGCAGTGGGACACCAAACCGAGCCACAATAAAATTCTTTGTAACATTCCGTGTAATTTAAATATTAATTAAAATAATATTTTAATTGATGCAGGGTCAATTGTTTATAAAGTAAAAGGGTTTTGTGCATATGCCTTTTTTTCAGGTGATGAAAATACTTTATCTGAAATAAACTGAATTTCTCATAAAAATTATTGTCACATAATTTTTATCATATTTTTTAACATCTACATCAACAGTGTGTAACACAGTGTATTCTCATATCAGTCATTTCATTTTTATTCAAGGGAATTATGTTTTCGGCAGGTGGTGGCAGCCAAGTTACCACCGCCTCGCCAGCCCCGCTTTAGTCTAGCAAGAGCGGACATCAGGGCAGGTCGCGTCACGCGGCTCGGGGGTGAAGCAACTTTTGCACGCCAATCCTATAGACTTAATTATAGCAGAAAATTTCCTCTTTCTTCGTGCACCTCTGAGCTCGCCTCCTTTCCAGGCTAGATTAAGTCCCTCTGGTCTCATTTTCACTTAACGTCTTTGTTCAGTGTCTGTGCGACACTTTTGTCTTACAGCATAGACCCGTGTGGGGCCTCGTGCCGCACGCCCACTTTATTTGAGTGTATCGTCTCATTTACTTTCTGTAATACAACTTGCGTTCTGAAACCATATTAACAGTGTACTTTATTCCTGCTTCACGGGGAGTTTAAGGGCGACAGACCCTCTTAACCATCCAATACCTGCCATGTTATCTACATCACGTAAGTGAGTGTATTTTTTGTTTTTGAAGTGTTATATGTTTGTGCATTGGAACAGCGTGCTGGGGAGCCACAATACCCTAGTTCGGTAAGTGCGTGTACGTTCAGGCGTCTAACTAGCTTCGACTACGTCAGTCATCACGCGTGACCTAGTTAAGGCACGGGGCACAAAGTTCTTAAGCCCAGGTTTTTCGACTGCGGCCCACCTCAATAGTCTCAAGCCAACCTAAGCAGATTCCCTTTTCTGGTTAGCTGGTGCCGTCTGGACATTTAACTTTCATGTCGGATCCCGTGACCACCCCGAACCGTGTCGTACAACTGTTGTGACGGGATTACACTATTCCAGTTTACTAAATATATTCTAGATGAAAACTAAATCAGTGTTGTGGCAAGTACTTTAGAAACCTCTGATCCAACTGAATCAGTATGTTTGCTCAAGTTCTGTGGTCAGTGAAATCATGTAGGACAAAATTATTACACACAAAATTCATGAAAACATACGAGTTGAGTTTCATTCCTCATCTCATACAAGTGTCAATAGTTTTTGTTACTCTCCCGTTCCCTCCATTTCCACTTGACTTGTTCTTGTTGAGCACATTCTCGGAGGAGGCAAAAGGGTGCGGCTGTAGTCTCTCCCTAGGTTTGCCAGACATGCTTCTTGCCAGGTGTCCCAATCTCCCTTGGCGTCCTTACCTAATAGTATAAAGCCTGTATACCACGATGGAAGATTCCTTGGACCATTCCATGCAAGCCTGCATAGCAACTTGTATGAATGGTTCTATGGAAGATTTTGTAATCTGCTGGCTGTTTTCATAGACTTTTCATAATTGGCTGTGTAAAATTTTTGATGGAAGGTTTCCTACAAGGTTGAAATTTGATCAAATCAGAGACATGATGGTAGAGTCATTTTGTTTATTTTATTTTGAGAAAGAGCGTAAGACTATTAATCATGAATAAACAGTAATAAAAACACATGGAAATGTTTACTGATTCTACAACAGCATTGTGTGAGAATCATGGTAAACATTTGTGTTTGTTTATAACAAAAGTTCCAGTTATAACAACAAAAGATTAGGCTCTGTGCATAAGCGCACAATACTGAAATCGTGATTGAAGATTGTTCCTGAACTACAGTTTCAGGAGTAAAATCATAAAAAATGCACTCATCTTTACTTGTGCGGCAGCAAGTATCGCTGGGCAGATTATTCCAAAGAACCCTCCATAACTGCTTGCATGCAGGCTCGGGTAGCAGGTCTCGTGGAAGCTTCCGCCCAAGCTCGTAAGGAAAATTTTACCGTGGCATACAGGCTTAAGGCTTTCTGGTCAGGTAGATGACATACCCTGCTCACACAATATACACCTCCAGCCCTACCGAGGAGGGAATCTGGCTTGTACCTGCTGCTGCACTGAGCAAGGAAGTTTGCCTCCGTATGGGCTAGTATCTCTGCTCTTGGCTCAGTCGAATGTGTGGACCCCTGGCTCACGGGAGCAGTGGTAACTGTAGGATTGAATACCTTGGTCCTCGGTCAGGTCCTGGTAGGTCCTCGTCAGGTGGCTGGCTACTTTGGATGGTCACCTGGACACCAATGTTACTGTCTTCATGTCTGTGACGGTGGTTTTTGCTGTGTGGTCTTCCCGTCTCAGGTATACATACTACTATGAAAAACTGTGCCATTTTTGAGTGCAATATTTTTCAATTTTGCATATTTTAATTTTTTTGCCTATTTAATTGATTTATATTATCAGCATTTTGGTGATGAAATTGCAATTTTAATTTCTATGTTAGGGTGATTTATGTCAAATCAAAATTAATTTCATTGAGGTTTTCATGTATTTGAAAACAGAGTTTATGTTTTCCCAGCATGGCTTGGTTTGCATTCTTTCTGGAGGATGTTCACTGTGCTAATACTTTGTATGCCTCATCTGTCATGCTGTACAGTGCATGATTACAAGTAGCTTTCTTTCCAGTGCACATGCAAGTTGTCCCCCATTCCATCCCATCTACTCTACCATCTACTATTTAATCTGTGCCACTACTACAAAAAGACCTCCTGCCAAACATTACTTTAATAACCAACCAAACTGCATGCTAGAAATAAGCTTTCAATCCAGTGAATAAGTATTCAATATAAAAAAAATTGTTGCAAAGTTGCGGGAGGCATCTTTGAACACAAAAACCGTGGTGGTTACATGGTACTGTACCAATAAAAAATTATCTGTTTTGGCTCTTTATAGATGTGATGTTTGCTCCCAAAAGGGGCCTCGGCGTTGGTGAAGTGGTTTGACTACTTGCCTCCCACCAAGGTGATCCGGGTTCAATTCCTGGCGGGGTTGTCCCAGTATTTCTGCATATGGGAATTGTGCCGGACAATGCCGCTGGTCGGGGGGTTTTCTCAGGGATCTCCCATTTCCCTCGTCCTATCATTCTGATGCTACTCCACACCCTCATCGGCTCTCAAGACCTCTATGTTAAAAGCCGCCCAAATCTCTTCACTCACTCACTCTGCTCCCTAAAAAACAGGGTTTTCAGGCTTTGCTTTCATTGTTTTCCATTGCAGTCTCGTTGATTTAATGCTTGTTGAGAATAATGGTAATAATCATAATAATAAAAATAATAATTTCAACTTGCAGTTTGACTATCGCCCTGAGGCAATTGTTTCCTTCCCTCAATCCGTTTCACTATCCAGTCCCTTCCTAAATCACCCAACTCCCTTCTCAATCACTAACTCCTCCCGAAACACATTCCACTCCATCACAGTTCTCGCCAGCATGGACTGCCTTCCCCTTTCCGTCCGCCACACCTCTGAAACTTTCTACTGTTTGTACCTCTCCCCCTGTACAGCCCCTTGGCTGTGTGTGATATTAGTAAACACTTGAAATCAGTAAGCTAGATTCTCATTCCTGTTTTAAAGTGGCTGCCTGCTCAGGCTACCAAACAATGTGTAGAACTTAGGCAGAAAACGTTGTATTACAAAACTGATCTACGTACTTGAGTGATGTCTGCATAGGAATATCATTTAAGAAATGTTGCATGCATGTATACAATTTTCAGGTTCACTATTTATCTCCAAAGTAATTTTTTTGCAAGTGAAAATAGCAAAATTAGGTGTTTTTGCTGTCATTTTTATGTATGAGCACCACATTGCAAAATCTTTAAAAAGTTAGAGACAAGTGCAGCACACTTTTAGCTTCAGTATTACGACATAAAATTATATGGGCACTGCTGAAAATCTCATAGAGGTGAATTATAGATGGGCAGACGGCATGCCAGTTCAGTGATTTGCATCTAGAGGGCACGGTGAGACATGATATACATGCTTGGGTTGCCCTTAGCGCTTCTATGTTTCTAGGCCTTGGACATGCAAAATATCTCCGGACAGGCAACCACCTTAAGAGCTAGCTGTAAATTTGAATTTTAATATTTCTTTTGTAAATTAAAAAATAATATTTTATCAATATTTTTTGTTATTGTTGTTGTAAAATTTGGTTCTTATATGTATGTACCAGTCATCCACTAAATACAATAGCCTCATTAAGGGTGTTCATGGCCTCCTTTCCTTTATTAACGCCTGAAATTGTGTCTTAATTTAACAGTCAAAAATAAAATGTGCCATGAAAATCTGCTGTGTTTCATAGTTTGGTAATAATGTAAACTTATGGAAAATTACCCAAAGGTTTTGCCTTTTGCCAACGGCTATGAGTTGACTACAATAAAACTGGAATATATGATTCCCTGACTGATGTGTTCTGGCAACCCAATAAAGGGATCCGAGGCTGCAATGTACCCGTTCATGCGGCTCTCACTTAACCATGCGAGTGGTAGTGGCCAGGCGGTGAGATCTGGAAAACTGTAGGCACTACACACAAGGTGCTAGTAGAGGGTGAGGATAGTGGTTAGCAGTGATAATGGAGGTTTCTAGCCATTTTATGTATCTACATTTCACAGTATTATGTGATTGGAAGTGTAGGAGGCTTCAATGGCGTAGCAAAAGATTTTTATTTGGGAACGTCCAGTGGTGTAAACCCTTACCTAAACTAGTGAAACAGAGGCCCGAATTATATTCTCTCTAAAAGAACTAAAAAAATGTTAAAAGCATAAAAAAGCTTAATGATGATAAATGTTCGCATCTATAACAGCAAGTGTATAGTGGGTTATTTACACTATACTGTTGCAAAGAATTCTGCTGACATTGCATATCGTGAAACCGATACAGTTCATCACAGGAAGAAGATAGACATAAAGGTGCTGCTCTCGGTTAGAGATGCAAAGGAAGGCGATACGTTTGCTGTCATCTGTATGCTGGCATCCTGCACGTCTGAACAGTGGAGAAAGGATGGTCTGCGCAGCTTGTTCTCTACCTCTCTACCCGCAACATGCCTTGAAGATACCAGGAATAAATGTTGGCTTGTGAGGGCACCTGGGGTCGTGGGAAGCAGGAAGAATAAATACTGGGAAGAGCAGACTCAGCTGCTGGCATTCCGCCCCACACATAACTGTGGCGAAAGTCAGCAACATTCGGTTCACACCTTCAAAATGCAGATTTTGCAATATTTAAAATAATTTTTCCTTGGGAACACTAAATATCTGGGCGTCTTATGATGACATGTCACTGGGAGTCTTGAAGTTATGTGACCATACACAAAGTTGGCATGTGTTTGCCCATGTTCTTCCAGTCTGTCCCTCACCCCAAACAGCAGTGCATGTAGATGGAAAAAAAATGCCTACATGCATTCATTCTGCATCCAGATTTTAGACTTCTTTCCAAGTTTTTGGAAAGTGAGAGCTTTGGAAGCTGAAAAGTTAAACTATGTAGTCACTTTAGATTGCTGTGTGGCTTGTCTCGAGTCTGCTGGCGAGACATATGCCCGTAGGTACAACAGGACTCTGTTGAACAGTAGTTCAGCTAGAGGGGAGACTTTTTGGCTACAATCGGCTCTCAAGACCTCGATCTTAAGAGCTGCCCAAGTCTCTTCACTCTCACTCACTCACTTATGGCTACAATTTTAATCTGGTTCTTAGCAAAGAGTGGTTGACTTGACAGAATTTTGTACCCGTTCTGGACAACAAATCTGTTGTCCTGATTAAATTTAAGCATTTTCTTGCATCTGGTAGAAGTCTCGTTTTCCGGCCTCGAGGCAGATTACTTGTTGAATGAGACGTCGAAATGGAGGTATAATTTTATAGCATTCTACAGTTTGTTTCCTGATACTGGCATATATAAGTGGGCTAGCTGTTGCTTTCATTTGTTAATTTGAGGGTTTTACGTAATACTGGCTGGCTTTAAGAAAAGGTAAGAGATAAATCGGGAGCACTGAAAAAGAGGGAAGAAATTGGGAGCATCTCAAGAAAACTTTAAATACTAAATGTGTCCGTAACCAAAGGGGCAAGAAGAGTATCATCATCCATATTTTCCAACCACCTTCTATGCAGAAACTGCACTGCTCTAGCAAAGCCTCATCAACATTCTTCTATCATCCTCCATCACTGTTCTTCATTTTTCTCTCTTCTCATTTTCTCCAACCACCTGTTGCTCGCTTTTCCATTTAAAGTGTTTTTATCTCATTTTTAATTTCACATTAGACACCTCATTTTATTCAAGTGATCATGCTATTTTAACCATTAGCTTACCCAAGAATTTGCTATGGGAGAGGCTATAGAGTTATTTACTATAATTGTAAATTAATTGTGTTTCATATCGCTGCTTTTCAATTAAGAAGGGTGGTATGATGCATATGTGATTTTAAGTTTTATTTTCTGTTTCCTTCTTACCATAGCTTCGCATTTACTTTCTCTGTAATATTTTAATGATGTATTCTGCCCAAGTTTGTCATTTTTTAACTGTTTATCAGGAACAGTGTTTCACAGGCTTTGTCCACACATGAATCTACTTCGAAAATTTTACTCCTCCCCTTAGTTTCTAGAGGTACTATTGCTGAAAAATGAATCAAAACTTCAGAAAGGGGTATAATTGTCGCCAGCATGAAAGTGAACTAACTGTGGGTTAGTATCATTTGTGTCACAAGCTGAAGTTAACCATTTTTGAAGTTCCAATTTTGTGCAAAAAGCTTTTAAAAAGACTGGTACAAACTAGGGAAATACTTTGAGACAGTAATTACAGAAAAGAAGGTTCCAGTAGTTTTTTTGTTTCTTTATTTAATTTTTGGATTAGAGTACTTCCAAATGTAATACACTTTAATAGGAGGACATGCATCTCAATTACTAACATATTTAGAAAATACACATAGTGTAATATACAGTTAGCATTGCAAAAATAATTACAATATACATACTCTAGGACAAAATAATAAATCTGGATAAAGGCAGCAGACACAGGGAATAGTAAATTTTTCAGAACATACCCATTTCCCCCCACAGCCTCAAAAGTAGACCTCTGTTTGGTTAAGGCTGTGCGAGGTTCGGATTAGGGCCCCAGTGCGACTCCAGCTCCATTCCCTAAACCTTCATCCACATCAAATGGACCCCCCTAATACCAATTATGGAGGGAGCAAGAGGGTGGGGTTGATCCTCTTTCCATCATGGTCCATTCTCTGCAGATAATAAGGGGCCCTACTGTGGACTTGAAACTCATTTGAGCTACTAAACAAATTGTTAATGTTCTGATATAGTTTCTGCTTTGACATTCGTCACCATAGTTTATTTAGAAAGAAATATACTGTAGTGTTTTTAATTATCACGTACATACCTGTTTGGTTTTCATTTTAGTGAACATAATTTGTTAGAAATATCAGAGAGCAGATGACTGATATAATTACAGTTTATATGTTGGATTTCACAAAGAGTAATTACCAGCAAATGAATGTAATGGTTTTCAAAACCATCTGTTCATGTTACGCAAGTTTGTGATATTCTGGCAGAGGTGTTCCAGGCAGTTTTGTTTTAATTTTATTACTTAACATAGCTGAACATTGTTGTAAATACACTGCTGGACAATAAAAATAGTGCGCAGAGAAGGATGCATTGAATGGTACTGAAACTTTATACAGGTATGCAGATGAGTAATACACATGATCACAAAACCAGAGCAGCAGGACAATTACACATGGATCCGTGGTATGCCAGCAGCCAGGCCCACAATTGTTGTATGGTGTGTTTCAAATCCCAGATACTGTGGCACAGCATCTGGTGTTTCAACTGGTTCCACACATGCTTGATTGGGGACATGTCAGCGGAGCAGGCAGACCATGGTAGTGTTATGATATGACAGAGGCAGTCCTGGGCAACATATGCCATGTGCATTTGGGTGTTACCTTGCTGGAATATTGCACCTAGCACACAATCTGTTGATCCTCTCGACTGGTAGTTGACTTCATCCATCCTGAGCCGGGACTCCGTACCCACATATCCGCTGCTCTCAACAACAGCATCGAACTGTATGGTCTGAACAATCCACATGTTGGGATGTACAGAGGTATAACCATCCTGCGGTTTTCAGCACGATTATGAGTCCTCTCTCAAAGTCAGTCAGTTGCGAAAAACAACATCTTTGGCATTTTCCTGGCATTATTATTCACTCTGCACACTTGCTTGGTATTGTCTGGTGTTTGTCACATTACTGCAGCTTCGACTACACACCAGTGTCTACGACCGCTGCCGGGTGTGCAGTCAAATGTTAACGCACCAACATGGGATCATGTGTATACCAGTCTATACTCTCAACTATTTACATTATTTTGTGGTTGTTGCATGGTTTATTCATGGTGCACTATTTTCATTGTCTTGCAGTGTACTTTCAAGTAAAGTAAAATTTAGCAAATTTATATTGTGTCACAATTTCAACTTAATCACAGTTGCTTAAATTTTTATTTTGCAAAAAAAAATAGCATTTTTATTTTAAGCCGATTTCTTTGAATATATAATTTATTTAATTTCCCATATTTTTGAGTTAGAAATCACTATTTTACGGATAATTATTTAGTTACCAGTACGTGACTTTATTGACTGTTGTTGTTCAGTAAGTGTAGTTAATTTCATACTGGAATGTTTTTCATAAATGTAGCCACTCTTAATTTTTATTTTACTTGTGGTTGTGGAAAAACGTATTTTTACAGTGATCAGCCAAGATACTGTGTTTCCATTATCCTCTCTGTGGTGTAGTCCTGTCTGCTGGGTGATAATGATGGCTGCAAGTGGTGTAAGGGCCAACATGTCTGCGTGTCAACCGAGACATCATTGCACCAGTGTTTGAAATAGTCACTAGCGCAAATATTTGCCATGTTTCCGACAACATTTAAAGTAGTAAATAGAAGACACTGATAAAAAACTATAAATTAATTGAAAAATCATGGCATGGGAGCTTTGAACGTTTTTTTTAAAGACATTCCATATACCGGATGTACTCGAACAAATAATAACAAACATCATAGTGGGGTAGATAAGTACAAATGGAGCATATTTCATCCAGGAACAAATTGTCTAACATCCATAGTTAACCTTCTAATAGCTGTGGCAATGTGCAGGGGCGGGTATGCAACTTTGTGTACTTGGCATTGTAACCAGCTGGTGTGCAGTTCTGCGCACCTGATAACACCGCTCAGTACTGTACCACTTGTAATGATTTCATAAGATGTTAAGTTGCCAAAATGGCGGCATACTAGTTTACAACAGAGACATTCAGTTACTGATAGGTACTAACAAGGTATCAACAACAACTTACCAAAAAAAAATAGATTTCCTTTTTTATTAAATTTTCTAAAAAATAGGTAACACTGAAGTAAATATGCAAAATAGTACCATTATAGATTGCCATAATTTATAGTTACGGAAACTGTTCCACTAGCCTGAATAGTGCAAAAAAAAAAACAAACTAATAATATTAGAAATATACTGTACAATTACTAATACAAAAAGTGTAATCTACTAATAATCTCAGCAATTGCTAGCAAGATAATGCATCATAAAAAAATATATTCATACATAAAATATTGACTGACCCAGAATCTGCTAATTTACACTACTATAACAATTGGGGTCAAAAGCCTCACAATACTACTACTCAATGACTGGGTAGGAATAGAATGAGGAACAATATAAACCTAGCAATATAAAAATAAATCTTTATCAGTGATCTATCTATTACGCCTACTAAAAGCAATATATTTAAAAACTCTGACATAAAATTAATTATAAAACTCCTAAATTATAAAACTCCTACAATATTTTCCTACTTAAGACACGCAGTTCACAGTACCAGTGCTCATGCTAGAGTACGACAAAAGTAAAGAACTCCTACAACAATGTCACTAGATGATTTTAAAACTGATTTTGGAGAACAGCTGAATATTCCGCCGTACACTGCTAGCTTGCAACAACAAGAGATATTACCTTCTCTCTCATGAAGCGAAGGGAAGACAAACCTCACCCTTTGCACTGGGCAAAAGGGTAATTCTGCATGACGAACTCCAGGCGCTTGACAATCCCAGGCGAGGTGCTGCACAATTCTTCATGAAAACACTATGCACTAAACCCATTGTTGTTTAGTCACGCTTAACTCATGCAAGCATCAAAGAAAACTCTGGCATACCACACAAGGTCACGCACACACACTGGGAACATTTAACTGTGCTGTCGCGGAGTGAGACACATTGAGGGATTTTATAATTTAATAGTTCCCAGTGCAGATTTAACAGACATTAAATCTGAAATACTCATAGTCAATTCCAACACAACTCAACACAAGTCAGGACTTTTCATGAATTACAAGAACTCTTCCCTGCGAGAACTGTACCGAGCACCAGCTTGCAGCTCACGACCGTGACTTTACTGTGTACAACACAAAAGAGTTTCTTTTTAATACATTGAAACTGTAAATTTTGGGGTGTACACCCATCACCGTCACCGCCCATTACTTGTCACTTCCAACAGCTCAAAATGCACGTACTCTTTCCTACTGGACGCGGTTGCCGTCAAACACACCATTCACTGTGCGTTTCCAACAAATAATGATATACACTTCACGTTTGCACCGCGCAGCGATTCAACCTCGACATGCATAATCCGCTTTCTCTAGCTGCTTAGGCACGACTCATTTCCCAGCACACTGCGGCAATTAAGACAGCCTTCACAGATCCACTCGGCGCGAACCTACTACACAACTTACCAGCTGACCCCGTGCACACCGCNGCACACACACTGGGAACATTTAACTGTGCTGTCGCGGAGTGAGACACATTGAGGGATTTTATAATTTAATAGTTCCCAGTGCAGATTTAACACATTAAATCTGAAATACTCATAGTCAATTCCAACACAACTCAACACAAGAGTCAGGACTTTTCATGAATTACAAGAACTCTTCCCTGCGAGAACTGTACCGAGCACCAGCTTGCAGCTCACGACCGTGACTTTACTGTGTACAACACAAAAGAGTTTCTTTTTAATACATTGAAACTGTCAATTTTGGGGTGTACACCCATCACCGTCACCGCCCATTACTTGTCACTTCCAACAGCTCAAAATGCACGTACTCTTTCCTACTGGACGCGGTTGCCGTCAAACACACCATTCACTGTACGTTTCCAACAAATAATGATATACACTTCACGTTTGCACCGCGCAGCGATTCAACCTTGACATGCATAATCCGCTTTCTCTAGCTGCTTAGGCACGACTCATTTCCCAGCACACTGCTGCAATTAAGACAGCCTTCACAGATCCACTCGGCGCGAACCTACTACACAACTTACCAGCTGACCCCGTGCACACCGNGCAATTAAGACAGCCTTCACAGATCCACTCGGCGCGAACCTACTACACAACTTACCAGCTGACCCCGTGCACACCGCCACCGCACACCCTAGCACCCCCTAGCGAACGACACAAGAACTCAACACGCTGACAGCCAAATGATGGCGCGAGGCAAGTACTGCCAACATGACCAACACACAAACCCAACCTACAGCACATGCTGCAGAGAATAGGCAGCAGTTCCGTGTACAGCCAACAATGTGACGTCCTTACGCCACAGCACCGCATGGTTTTAGTCTCAGTGCTGCTACGTATCTCCAGTTGCTGAGAACTTGTTACTGGAATACTTGGAGGATGTTCCTTTAGGTGCTATTGAGGTGGTGTGGTTGCTGCAGGATGGGGTCCCACCTCATTTCACCATTGTTGTTCACTGGCACCTCGACGTGCACTCCCTGAACCATTATTAGATACGTAGATGGAGAGGGGGGGGGGCACAACATGGCCACCACGCTCACCTCATATCACACCACCTAACTTCCGGCTGTGAGGCCACATTAAATTGATGATGTATGCCACACCACTTAACACGAGGGATGAGCTCATGACGCGGATACAGAGAGCAGTTTGACACCATCAATGACACGTCGAAAACCTTTGCACTGTGCATTGCAACATGCTTCAGCGCTGCACTGTCTGTGTGGTCAATGGTGGCCGACACTGTGAGCCCCATGCCTTCTGCCCAAATGTGTAAATAAATTGTCATCTCATTGCACTGCCTGTTGCGTAATTATTGTGGTTACTTACCCACCCCTGTACATTGCCACTGCCATTGCGGGTTAATTATGGAAAATAGTCAATTTGTTCCTTGATGAAATATGCTCCATTTGGGCTCATATATCGCACTCTGGTGTTTATTATCAGTTGTTCGATTACACCCAATATAATGAATTTGATGAAAATCAAAAATTTTGCCTTGTTTAGTATGAAATTATAAGTGTTGAAAATGATAAAAAACTGTATTTAGAAAGCAAATCAGAATTAAAATGTAAAGCAAGATATTAATGCTATTCTTTATGGTCTCCATTATGAGAGAGTCTTTGAGATCAAATTCCAGTCAGTGTAGCCTGCTGNGATATTAATGCTATTCTTTATGGTCTCCATTATGAGAGAGTCTTTGAGATCAAATTCCAGTCAGTGTAGCCTGCTGTGTGGCTGAGCTTGTATACTTTTTAGGGTTTATTGTAAAAGTTAAATGCTTTTAAGGAAAGTTATTTTTAAAATAATATACTAATTTATTCCTCTTCATATAAAATTAAAGTTGATCAGAAAATAACAGAATTAATAAGAATTGTCTTTACAAAATACAAGAACACCCTTTTTAGTTGGAAGAGAAGTTAACCCTGCATGTTATAGATGCTTTAAGGAAGAAGAAACTGATATTTACCGTCTGCGTGACTGTGAAGCTTTATTTGGATTAAGAGAAACACATTTTAGAGATCCACATTTNAAACTGATATTTACCGTCTGCGTGACTGTGAAGCTTTATTTGGATTAAGAGAAACACATTTTAGAGATCCACATTTCTATGTGCAAAAAAGAAAAGCGCCCTATTTGCATGGTACACTTGAAAAAATGCAAATTCATTAAATTTTTCTTTCCATTGACTGGAACAAAAATTAAAATTGTATATTGCACTGATAACTTTCAAATGAAAAAAAAAGTAATGGTAATGGCTAGTAAATACATTATATACAATAATGTGCTAATTTATATCTGTTCACTGTGGATGCCAAAACTAGCCCTTTGCCTTCCACTGGGCCAAGGACCTGTTTGGTCAGTGAGGTTGATACCTGAAAATGTGCTATGTTGTTCCTGCAATACTCAACAAAGACGAGACATCACAAGGTTGAGTCCAAGAAGACATGGCAATCTCAGGNGCTATGTTGTTCCTGCAATACTCAACAAAGACGAGACATCACAAGGTTGAGTCCAAGAAGACATGGCAATCTCAGACTCACGATACACTGACTTTATTTCTCCAATTGGTATCTGTCATCTAACTGGCTTTAAATAGCCAATGACAGCCTCCTTTGAATGGTAAGATTTGCTACAGGGATGCTCTGTTGCAAGACGTGTGGATGACCTCAGTGCATTAAGCCAGCTGTGAATTTTTGAGGGTGCGGTCCGTGATCTGCTGAAGGAGTTTCTCATGAAAAATATATCGCAATGATGACTGAAAGAATAGCAAATGGGTTACACCATAGCTCTGTCTGCCAGCTTCCCCAGGATGACCTTCACCCCTCAGAGTTGTGTGGCTTTAATTTGTGGGGTGGTCCATATTGTTGAAATAAATACCTGGTAAGNAGCTTCCCCAGGATGACCTTCATCCCTCAGAGTTGTGTGGCTTTAATTTGTGGGGTGGTCCATATTGTTGAAATAAATACCTAGTAGGCACCTACAGAGAACTTATTTCTACTGTAGTTTTAGCCACTGCGCACAGCTAAATCTAACTTTGGCATACCATGTTACCCCTGAAACCTCCAAATTTTAATAAAGGACCAACCACTTTACTGTACTCAGTCTTGCAATGTACGCGGAAATACATGTAAAAACTGCGCTCGGTTAAAGAGCGGGAAAATCTGAGCTATTGACACCTTGGCGCATGCGTTTCAAACATCCTTGTGACAGATCGACTTAGGGTGACAGCAGAGTAAGACATGACCAACTGGCACAAAGTAGTTCACTAAAACTGTGTGTCACACCAAACTCATAGGTAAGATATACGTTCTGCATGGTCACTGCCATCTCACCTTGCCTGCCTGATGCATTTTGTGCCTGGAGGTGGTGCCTGCCAGATTATACAGTCGGTGTGGCCTGCCTGCACAGCTGCTTGTGCAATTACCGTGCTACAAGAGGACAGAGGTCGTACACAAGTGGAGAGAAGCATGCAGTAAAGTCACATTACCAGAATGAAATAGTTATCAGGCATTATATTCTAGCTTATTGGCTTGGTCCCTCCATCTGCTACCACCCTTCAGTATTGTTCTGTGCGAGTGCTGGAGTATCATTCTGACACAGGCATCTTGTAGCAACACGTGGTGTGCCGACAGTTAAATAAACCCCAATTAGTAATGNATTGTTCTGTGCGAGTGCTGGAGTATCATTCTGACACAGGCATCTTGTAGCAACACGTGGTGTGCCGACAGTTAAAGATAAGCTTTCAAGTCTCCACATGAAAATTTAATACAAACTTTTAACGAAACCAGTGAAAGAAATACCAAAAGTAAATTTTTTAGAAATATTTGCGACTCTTGTTGACACGAAAATAATTGGTGAAACCACAATCAATTTTTTTCGTATTATTTAAAAATTTTTTTAATATGCTTCCTTATTTTGTAACAACTTCAGAATATATGCGCATGACTCTATTATTATAAGATTACTTCCATTAATATTGTCGGAAAAAGTGTGATCGACCATTAAAATTTTTTATTCAAAAAAATTTAGAACATGTTCAAAACGAAAATCTTGAAGGAAAACAAGACATTCAAAGAAATTGAAAGAGAAAATGGACATGGTTGTGACATTTTTATTATAACGTAGAAGATTCAATTAATTGAATACAATAAGAATTGAAGATAATTTAAAGAGAAATTTGATTCTGTGAAAGAGTCTTAAGAGCTATGCTGGCACTATTTTATTGAGTGTCTATTCAGCATGTGACATCAAGGGTAACACAGAGCAACTTTAGCCGACTTTAGTACAAGGCTTAGTTCGCACAGGCTGAACAGCGATTACTCTGTGAATAAAAAAGAACTGATCCATAGCATATTCATAGCTTCTTATTTATTAGAGATAGCAGCACTTTCCCCTCTGGGAATCTGGCCCCACTCAAGCGAGAAGTCATTTTTGTTGATACTAATTAGTAGACACCTGAAAAATTCACATTATTTTCTGACAGCACACTAAAATTCACCATCCTGTACATATTTTAGTAAGTGCCATTTGCTTATTGGCTCGTGCAGCAGTGAGACCCACGGTCCCCTTTGACTTGATTGAACTTGATTGGGCCAGCCTCTCGTTAGTTGAATGTTATTGGCCCAAAGGCGGCCAGGGCGTGTCCAGACAATTTGTAGTTCAATGACAAAGGCAGTACAAAAGCACAAGCATTTGAAATCTTAGCCTCTCTTGAAATAATAATGCAATTTTGCACATCTCTACTGATTAGTCACCTGTTTGCTGTCTTATTGGTCATGCAAATGTAAGCTTTTGGGTAAGTTTATGCCTGCAAACTTGACAACCCACCCTCCAAGGCATCTAGCAGGCATTAGTTTTCCATACACTTTACATACCATAAACATCNTGCAAACTTGACAACCCACCCTCCAAGGCATCTAGCAGGCATTAGTTTTCCATACACTTTACATACCATAAACATCATAAGATGATCTCTTCGTCACTGATCAGAATTTTTTGGTGATACTCTGCACCCTCTGACAGCTTCTGTGCATGCATATTTACAACATAGCTAACATAACACTGANAATTTTTTGGTGATACTCTGCACCCTCTGACAGCTTCTGTGCATGCATATTTACAACATAGCTAACATAACACTGATGGAAGAACAAAGTACAGTTTCTATAGCACATGTGTCTTGCTTTCCTAGTCACACACATTATTTCATGTCATGTTTNTGGAAGAACAAAGTACAGTTTCTATAGCACATGTGTCTTGCTTTCCTAGTCACACACATTATTTCATGTCATTTTTTCTATCCTAACATGAAAATTCAAGGACTTTTCAAGGTCCAGCATAATTTAAGAACTTATCAAGTCCTTTGAAACTAGGGACTTTAACGGACTCTAAGAACCCTATGTCTACCAGCGAGAACTTCAGCAACTTGCCTTCTATCAGTGCAGGTGAGTTCTACAACTGATGCAAATCAGGTTTACTCCACAGGAAGGGTGGGGCAAGACATTGAAGAAGTAGGCTTACAATTTCCATATCCTCCCAGGGAACTATAAAGAGCCTAAAATCTCCAATTCACCTGACCATTTAAGAATTAAAGTGGGTAGAATTTTGTGAGGGTTGTACATTTTCCTGGCCTCAAACTTCTACTTGCCTCTAGCCCTGTGGCCCTGGACACAAGAAAGAAACCTCTAATTAAACACTGTAACATTGGCAGCTGTCATGATGGGCGACTGGAAATTACAGCTCGGTTTGCTCAATCGGTAGAGAAGTGAAACGTGAAAGATGCCAAATAATAATAAAATTAAGTCAAGTCTTGGTTGTTACTGTAATTGTATTCAATATTCAAAAGAAACAGTTCACACAGAAGCTTCAAGTAGGCAGAGTCACGAACAGTCAGTTTCACCAGATAAACAAACTAAGAGCAGCGCCGCAGTAGTTTACTTATTAATCACGTCATTCAAACTTTGCATCGCATGAGGAATTACGAAGGCAGGAGGGACGTCAGTTCCCTCCTGGCACTCTAGAAACCTCCCACACCGGCAGAGAAACAATTGAGCAGGATGAAGTTTGCCGGTGTGGGGGATATTTGCCACCTTGATGCGTCTTCCGCGAGTGCTGGTTGTCTACTCCGTTTTGCTTTTTATTTGCTCTGCTCTGCTTTTCTAGCGAGTGGTAGGCACACAGGGTATAAGTCGCCCGTGCCTACCCCCACTCCTCGCCCCTGGGTGCCAAAAACGTGACCAAATAAGGGCATGGCATGGGCCGGAATCCCTTTGAAAGTCTATGCGACCCCCGTCGGAACCACCCCCCACGCCATGCCGAACTGCGTAGTAGTAAAAATATAATCAAACTTCTAGAACAAAAACTGTCTACTGCAGTTGGGAAACTTCTATCTACTAATGCTGACGCAAACAAAAACTAAGATTTCCGAAAAAGCAAACGTACGACCGATAAACATAACTACCATGGCTTTAACTTAGAACCCTCGCAAAACGAAAGAAAATGAATCAAGTATCCCAATAATTATTATTACTGCGTCATTACAACACCAAAGTATTGTACAGTACTTTCAGCAGCAAGGGCTCCCTAGACCATTTTGCACGAGACTCTGAGCTGACTTCTAACAACAAAATATACAAAACAGTTAATGTCACTGTGCCAGGCATTCCATTTCACTTGTACACTTCATATATCCCTCTCCGGCATGGTGGAGTGTTTACCAACCTGGCCTGTCGTCAGGTAGCGGTCACATATAGACACATATGCACATATACACACATACACTGCCCACTGGTTACAATTACAACTACTATGTTTAAATTAAAAACCATAAAAATTATTATAAAAATATTTTAGTTAGCTTATAAAAGATTAACTGATTCTAGGGTGAGCAAGGAGCGCAAATAATTTTGAACTACTGCTAGGCTGGCTGCCTTTATGCTACAAAATTACAAACATTACGCTTATAATCAATTCAAAGTTTAGAGAACTTCTCGAAGCTAGAGTTGTTTAGATAATTATATCGATAGTTATCTAGTTATCAACATTTGTGATACTTGTTTAAACTGCATGTTATGATTTTGTAGTCAGTGGGAGTGATGAGTTATCATTACAATTTCTATTGTTAAATATAGGCATTCGAATGCCCTACATCAGCTTTACCAGCTAAATTGAAATTGTGTTTTTGGTTTACAGATTTGTAAATCTTACAGTGTTTCATTATTCTGGTGAGTAAAACAAATTAACACTACGGTATATTGTGGACAGTAAGTACTTGCCCATGTATGTTTGACTTCCTGCAGCTGAGAAATCTGAAGTGTAAAATTAGGACTTATCTTAAGAGTTCACTGTTTACAGGGTCACACTCCAGGATGAGATAAAGTTCCAGAATCCTGTATATGCTTAGCACAGTAGTGTCTCAGAAGGCAACTTACAGATCTGAAGGGCTTGGTGTGTATTTGTTTAATTACACATATAGCATAGTGTCACTCCATTATTTGTGTGTTTATCCTCACAAAAATTAAATAACTGACATCATTTTTGTGTACTAATTTTTTTAAATTGAAAGAAATACAGTATATAAACAACAAATATATGTCTGAAAACAAAAAAATTACAGTCTCATTTAAAATTAAGTTACATGTGAGGCAGATTGTAGCTGGCGTGTAACAGCAGTGACACTAGTTTGTTGAGAAATAAATATTATTGGTACTTTGTGGGATGTTAGCTGCTCTGCTGATCACAGTACGGTCATCATTAGAAATCGTCATCCAGAGATGCCTTCTGTAGTTCAGAAATGTAATTCTATCAGATATTTAAGTTGTATGAGCATGGGGCTAAATGTCTTTGTAGGCCATGAGGGATTGAAAAATAAATAGTCTATTCTATCAGCAAGAGCATAAATTTAAATGATAAAAATTAAAATTGTAACTGTAAATTAAATTGTTTCTTTTGAAGGCCTAACTTTAACCTCTCATTCTATTTGTCTGTGGAACTGGACGGTTTCATTTCTATAATCCAATTTAAGTTATTATAATTCACCATGTTTTTTTAATAATAATTATTATTTTTATATTATATAGTGTTATATATATTACTTATATATTTTTATTACATGAAAAAATTACAAAAAAAAGTGTGAGTTAAGGGGATAATTTGAGAAGAGTCACATGTATTTATAAACCATTTCTACAAAGTTTAACTGAGCGACTTGCTATTGTTTGCCAAGAACCTGCCATCCGCTGCACTGGTCCATCTATCAGGCATCCTCTTCCTGGCGGAGCACCCGTGGCGGGAAGTTATTTATCAGATTGCAGCAGGGGGCAGGATATCAGTCGGCGCTCGTCCACCGGGCTCTACGGACACCGCTTGCAGCTGCCGTCGTCAGTCCCCCATGCTCGTGGCAGACTCGCTCCGGCCATGTTGAGGAAGCACAGGTGCTGGGGCCTGCTGTGCCTGCTGGCATTGTCCGTTCTTGCTCAGGTCTGCGCCCAGGAGACCCCAACGTAAGTGTTGTGTGCGCAGATATCTATAGGCTGTTCATGGTAAAGTGAGCACTTTTGAGGCCCTAGTTACTTTTTCCTTTCAGCAATTTTTTATATTTTAACCACGTTTTAAAATACATATCGTCATATAAGTAATAAACACAGTGTGTATATTCCACGGCACTCAGAAAGTAACTTCTCAGGCTAAAATCAAATATATTTATTGACTATGATTCCAAATGAGAGGACTTTCAAAAGTGCTCACTTTACCATGAATAGCCTATGTGAGTACATCAATGCAGCATAATTTCAGTATCTCTTACCAGAAACTTATCAAGAAAATAATCCAGTAAATGAACCAAATGTTTTGAGCAGATATATATAGATTATTGAAATATAATACTAAAATAAACCCCTATAACGTGTACTGATGCATGTATGATAATTCTATCAGGTAACTTAAAATGTTTAAAAAATTGTTTCAATTTTTTTTTTTTTTTTAAATTTTTATAGTGATTGTTAACAATTTTTAAAGGACTGATCAGACTCTCACAGTTTTTTGCAGTAGTACTTTTATATGTATGTCAGTGAAATTATTTTAAAGGTTTCCTTTTCAGAAAGGTTTTATTTACAGTAAGTCATATTGATTTCAGTTCGAAATCGCCTTTTTCTATTCTACATGTAAATTATGTGAACTGAGTTGTGTTAAAAAATTGCTTTATCACTTGTAATTTGAACTGACATTTTTTCATTAATAACTTGGTCACAATGGTTAGAATGCCTTAGTACCAGTGGGTGGAGGGGGCACGAGGCATATGGGTCCAAGCTTCGTCGTAAGCATGATTGCTTGTAACCTTAAATGTAGGTGACTTCCGTGGCTGAAGCTACTGAGCAGGGCCTGCGTGGGGGGGAGGGGCAAATAGGGCACTTTGCCCCAGGCCCCCTCATCCCTAGGGGCTCCATCAAAGCCTTTAGACTTAAAAAGGTTTTTCTCCCTTGATNCACTTTGCCCCAGGCCCCCTCATCCCTAGGGGCTCCATCAAAGCCTTTAGACTTAAAAAGGTTTTTCTCCCTTGATTATTTACTCTCACCATCATATGACGATGCAAAGCCCATGCATGATTTGAAAACATGTACAGTGAACTCTCGATTCTACGACCTTTCATGATCCCCAATGAAAAGGGTTGTTATTTCGAAGGGGTCGTTATTGGGAAAAACTTTTCAATTAAAATTTATTTACGGTTCCCCAACAAAGGATTGTTATTTGAGATGGGAGGGTCGCTATTCCAGGGGTCATTGAAATGAGAGTTGACTGTATCTTCAAGCTCAGTAGTCGTGTTTTTATCAGTGCCCTTGCTTAAGGACATTTCCAACAGTCGCCAAACATTCAATTACTGTATCAAGCCAGTTAAATTTACTCTATTATTGCAGATACTTTTCTTTCTCTTTAGAGAATCATCTTTTATGACGTGCATCAGAAAAAATTTGGAATATAATTGAACTTTTATTAACAATTTATTGGCACTGAAAAAAAGTTTATTAGCGTGACAGCAAACAGTAAACCTTTTTCCAAGNGAACTTTTATTAACAATTTATTGGCACTGAAAAAAAGTTTATTAGCGTGACAGCAAACAGTAAACCTTTTTCCAACCAACATGTTTTCTACCAGTAATGCAGAATAAGAAATATTAGTAATATTCAAAGAACATACATAGCATCATTTCAAATAGGGGGTCCCAAAAATAGCTTTGCCTCAGACCCCTAAAATTTAGGACCCCAAAAACGGTTTTGCCCACAGGCTTCCAAAATTTCCTGGGTGGCATCCTGTGTAAGGTTGTAACCTATGACTACAAGTTTCTTCAAATTCCATGTAAGTNCCTCTCCGGCATGGTGGAGTGTTTACCAACCTGGCCTGTCGTCAGGTAGCGGTCACATATAGACACATATGCACACATAGCCCACATACACTGCCCACTGGTTACAATTACAACTACTATGTTTAAATTAAAAACCATTAAAATTATTATAAAAATATTTTAGTTAGCTTATAAAAGATTAACTGATTCTAGGGTGAGCAAGGAGCGCAAATAAATTTGAACTACTGCTAGGCTGGCTGCCTTTATGCTACAAAATTACAAACATTACGCTTATAATCAATTCAATGTTTAGAGAACTTCTCGAAGCTAGAGTTGTTTAGATAATTATATCGATAGTTATCTAGTTATCAACATTTGTGATANAGAGAACTTCTCGAAGCTAGAGTTGTTTAGATAATTATATCGATAGTTATCTAGTTATCAACATTTGTGATACTTATTTAAACTGCATGTTATGATTTTGTAGTCAGTGGGAGTGATGAGTTATCATTACAATTTCTATTGTTAAATATAGGCATTCGAATGCCCTACATCAGCTTTACCTAGCTAAATTGAAATAGTGTTTTTGGTTTACAGATTTGTAAATATTTCAGTGTTTTATTATTCTGGTGAGTAAAACAAATTAACACTACGGTATATTGTGGACAGTAAGTACTTGCCCATGTATGTTTGACTTCCTGCAGCTGAGAAATCTGAAGTGTAAAATTAGGACTTATCTTAAGAGTTCACTGTTTACAGGGTCACACTCCAGGATGAGATAAAGTTCCAGAATCCTGTATATGCTTAGCACAGTAGTGTCTCAGAAGGCAACTTACAGATCTGAAGGGCTTGGTGTGTATTTGTTTAATTACACATATAGCATAGTGTCACTCCATTATTTGTGTGTTTATCCTCACAAAAATTAAATAACTGACATCATTTTTGTGTACTAATTTTTTTAAATTGAAAGAAATACAGTATATAAACAACAAATATATGTCTGAAAACAAAAAAATTACAGTCTCATTTAAAATTAAGTTACATGTGAGGCAGATTGTAGCTGGCGTGTAACAGTAGTGACACTAGTTTGTTGAGAAATAAATATTATTGGTACTTTGTGGGATGTTAGCTGCTCTGCTGATCACAGTACGGTCATCATTAGAGATCGTCATCCAGAGATGCCTTCTGTAGTTCAGAAATGTAATGCTATCAGATATTTAAGTTGTATGAGCATGGGGCTAAATGTCTTTGTAGGCCATGAGGGATTGAAAAATAAATAGTCTATTCTATCAGCAAGAGCATAAATTTAAATGATAAAAATTAAAATTGTAACTGTAAATCAAATTGTTTCTTTTGAAGGCCTAACTTTAACCTCTCATTCTATTTGTCTGTGGAACTGGACGGTTTCATTTCTATAATCCAATTTAAGTTATTATAATTCACTATGTTTTTTTAATAATTATTATTATTTTTATATTATATAGTGTTATATATATTACTTATATATTTTTATTACATGAAAAAATTACAAAAAAAAGTGTGAGTTAAGGGGATAATTTGAGAAGAGTCACATGTATTTATAAACCATTTCTACAAAGTTTAACTGAGCGACTTGCTATTGTTTGCCAAGAACCTGCCATCCGCTGCACTGGTCCATCTATCAGGCATCCTCTTCCTGGCAGAGCACCCGTGGCGGGAAGTTATTTATCAGATTGCAGCAGGGGGCAGGATATCAGTCGGCGCTCGTCCACCGGGCTCTACGGACACCGCTTGCAGCTGCCGTCGTCAGTCCCCCATGCTCGTGGCAGACTTGCTCCGGCCATGTTGAGGAAGCACAGGTGCTGGGGCCTGCTGTGCCTGCTGGCATTGTCCGTTCTGGCTCAGGTCTGCGCCCAGGAGACCCCAACGTAAGTGTTGTGTGCGCAGATATCTATAGGCTGTTCATGGTAAAGTGAGCACTTTTGAGGCCCTAGTTACTTTTTCCTTTCAGCAATTTTTTATATTTTAACCACGTTTTAAAATACATATCGTCATATAAGTAATAAACACAGTGTGTATATTCCACGGCACTCGGAAAGTAACTTCTCAGGCTAAAATCAAATATATTTATTGACTATTTGAGCAGATATATATAGATTATTGAAATATAATACTAAAATAAACCCCTATAATGTGTACTGATGCATGTATGATAATTCTATCAGGTAACTTAAAATTTTTAGAAAATTGTTTTAATTTNATCAGGTAACTTAAAATGTTTAAAAAATTGTTTCAATTTTTTTTTTTTTTTTAAATTTTTATAGTGATTGTTAACAATTTTTAAAGGACTGATCAGACTCTCACAGTTTTTTGCAGTAGTACTTTTATATGTATTTCAGTGAAATTATTTTAAAGGTTTCCTTTTCAGAAAGGTCTTATTTACAGTAAGTAATATTGATTTCAGTTCGAAATCGCCTTTTTCTATTCTACATGTAAATTATGTGAACTGAGTTGTGTTAAAAAATTGCTTTATCACTTGTAATTTGAACTGACATTTTTTCATTAATAACTTGGTCACAATGGTCACAATGCCTTAGTACCAGTGGGTGGAGGGGGCACGAGGCATATGGGTCCAAGCATCGTCGTAAGCATGATTGCTTGTAACCTTAAATGTAGGTGACTTCCGTGGCTGAAGCTACTGAGCAGGGCCTGCGTGGGGGGGAGGGGCAAATAGGACACTTTGCCCCAGGCCCCCTCATCCCTAGGGGCTCCATCAAAGCCTTTAGACTTAAAAAGGTTTTTCTCCCTTGATTATTTACTCTCACCATCATATGACGATGCAAAGCCCATGCATGATTTGAAAACATGTACAGTGAACTCTCGATTCTACGACCTTTCATGATCCCCAATGAAAAGGGTTGTTATTTCGAAGGGGTCGTTATTGGGAAAAACTTTTCAATTAAAATTTATTTACGGTTCCCCAACAAAGGATTGTTATTTGAGATGGGAGGGTCGCTATTCCAGGGGTCATTGAAATGAGAGTTGACTGTATCTTCAAGCTCAGTAGTCGTGTTTTTATCAGTGCCCTTGCTTAAGGACATTTCCAACAGTCGCCAAACATTCAATTACTGTATCAAGCCAGTTAAATTTACTCTATTATTGCAGATACTTTTCTTTCTCTTTAGAGAATCATCTTTTATGACGTGCATCAGAAAAAATTTGGAATATAATTGAACTTTTATTAACAATTTATTGGCACTGAAAAAAAGTTTATTAGCGTGACAGCAAACAGTAAACCTTTTTCCAAGCAACATGTTTTCTACCAGTAATGCAGAATAAGAAATATTAGTAATATTCAAAGAACATACATAGCATCATTTCAAATAGGGGGTCCCAAAAATAGCTTTGCCTCAGACCCCTAAAATTTAGGACCCCAAAAACGGTTTTGCCCACAGGATTCCAAAATTTCCTGGGTGGCATCCTGTGTAAGGTTGTAACCTATGACTACAAGTTTCTTCAAATTCCATGTAAGTNTTCCAAAATTTCCTGGGTGGCATCCTGTGTAAGGTTGTAACCTATGACTACAAGTTTCTTCAAATTCCATGTAAGTCATGGATGTTAGGTTAGTTTGCAGTAGTATGGTAGGAGTGTGTCACGACTGCTTCTTACAACTCGCCATGTGATAATTAATGTAATACGAGCATTAATAACCAGTATTAAAAAAATATGTAATGTAAATTTAGCTCATCACTTTTTACATCCTACCAGATATTGATTCTGAATGTTAACTGTATTAAAAAAAATTAATTATTGCTTTTGAAAGATTATACGCTGGTTTTGAAATAATTCTTTTAAAAGTAACTGTTTCTGGCTTCTGCTACATATAAAGCAACTGCGAGTTATGCTCTTTTCATCTAAAAAAAAGTTATACTTCTTATTATAATGTTAACACCTCTGTTAATGAGAGGATTGTGGAATCTTCTGTGACATTTTAAAATTCCATTCGTAAATATTTAAAACACTTGAGCAATTAGGCCACTTAGGCTGATGCTTGCATCCTATCTTCAACTATAAAGCCCACAGATTTGACTGATCGATAGTAATTTTCACTAGAGACATTTTTCACCATGATAGTCAGGGATTTTCCTTTAACCACATAAAATTATAAATTCCTGTACAAATACAAATATTTTTCCAATTAAAAAATATATATTTTCATCTAGATGATGTGAGATTCACATTTCAGCTCTGCATTGAGTGTATTATTTGTTTTAATGTGTTTTACTATTCCCTCAATTTATGTGTTGGAAAAAACATTAATACCTATTTTAAAATAGAATCAGGAAACCAGTACCCGAGTACCTATTGTTTAATACCCTCGATACTTAATTAACATGTTGTGTATATGATATATATATCACATAACATATGATTTAGTTGGCAAAGTTAATCAGGTGCATAGAAACTTAGGCTCCGATATTCCAAAATTTTTGACTTTTTGGTGCTATATGAAAACTATAAGCATTTGAATACAAATATTTACATTTATGAAGTCCTCATATAAATCTCTTTCAGATAATGAAATAAAAAATACTTACAATTTGAATATCAGTTTTAACACACTCATCTAATAGCCAGTTTCTATTTTAAGGCCTGTAGAACACTATAAAGTACTCTATACTTACACAAATCTTAAACAATGCTTATAACATGATACAAACACATGCAAACCTTTTGCTTTAAGTAGTCTGGATTATCTTGTAATGTAATATAGGATTACTTTATAACACAGTACACAATTGTCGTGGGTGATTCAGTCTAAGAAATGCTTACAATGCTTTAAATAAACCTTTGAAAACAAGTACAAGTAGTAGCCTAGAAAAAAAATTGTACGTTTTGTCAGTTTGTATTTCTACTTGTTTGTCTGTCTGTTCCTTCATCATGCAAAAAGTGCTAGATTGATTCTGATGAAATTTGACTAGTGTCGTTATTGAATGAACTAAAATATTGGTGTATATAAAACAATTCTGTATTAACAGGGAGCTCTGAGTTGTAGAAATAACAATTGTTTACCTTAGAAATGTTCTCACTCCTTAATGGATATATACACAAATGTAATTATGCGCACTCTTCCAGACTGTACTGAGACTGCGTGCATTAGGTCCACGCACACATCACAGGTGTCGTTACATTTCTTTCAGATGTCATTTTTAATGAAACAACTCTCAAAGCTAACATCCTTCATGAGCACACAAAATACAGGTGGTGCAAAACTTTTTTTGAGGTATGCATTACTGTATCTTGAAGTGTTATTCACAATACAATATTTGAGTTCCTTAAACCTTTTGATGAAGTATGCTTCAGAGTACATGACTAATTCAATCTCCTAAACACAAATTTTGTTGAAAAATTAAAATTCCCAGCAGGTGTAGTTGCGGGTAAAAGGTGTGTTTAACTTCCGTCTACCACACCTAAATTCAGTTACAAACTAAAATTCTGGGCTGTCATACCCTTAGAAAAAAAAATTCAGATCTGCCATGTAAAAAATTGGCTGTTTAGCTCAAATTTGGAGCAGGCAAAGTGTTGGGAAAAAAATCTGTTAGTTTTCACTTTACCAAATGAAAAATTTAAATTTTGGGTGGGTAAAGCTGTGTATTAAAACTAGTAAATAAATAAAATAGATGTTTGATGTCAATTTCAGGTGAGTTTTATGGAGAAATTTGAACTATGGACGGCCGTAACTCTTTCAGGTCTCTAAGACTAAACACACTATCTAATCAAAAGTATCTGGACTCCCCTCTGTGTAATGTAAATTCATGCCTAGATGTCAAAACAATTGCCGCTGTCACTATAAAAGGAGGCAGAGGGCTTGATGTAGGTCAGTGCTACTCGATACTGGCAGAATGGGTGGAGCAAAGGAGCTTAGTGACTTAGAATGTGGTGTAGGTATTAGTTGCCACATCAGCGAGCAACATGTTACAGCAATTTATGCCCTTCTCAAGTTGCCCATGTTGACCATTGGGGATGCGATTGTGAAGTGAGAACGGGAAGGCACAACCACATCAAACCCACAGCTGGGGTAGGCCACACGTATCGACCAGTAGGGACCGCCGATCATTGAGAAAGGTGGTACGGGAACACCACATGTCACTGTGTGATACCATCACCCCTGAGTCCTGCGGTGCCACTAATTGTGCTGCCAGCACCATGACTGTGCACCAAGAGTTATGAGGACTTGGGTTCAAAGATCAGGCACCTGCCCATAAATCACACATTTTGCCAGTGAATACAAAGTGCTATGTTCGGTGGTATAAAGAGAGCCACCACTGGATTGTGGGCGACTGGAGTTACACGATTTGGAACGATGAATCACGCTATACTATGTGTCAGACACTTGG
>NQII01001702.1:282944-353128 GCA_002778355.1 Clitarchus hookeri
GGGGGTAATTGAGCATGACCAGTGCCAGGTGAACGCTACATGCTGGCCTGTATAGTGGACACAGTAAAATTCGGCAGAGATGGTGTGACAGTGGAGGTGTTTTTCATGGAAGGGACCTAGTCCACTCATAATACTATGGGGCACATAAAAGGTTGAATGATATTCCCTTGGCAGTTCCTATCACTGTAGCTGAAAATGTGCCCAAGATACGTGAATTTTATTTTTCAGACAACTCATATGAAGAGATATTATTAATTTGTATGTGAATTAATTTGTATCATAGTAGAGATGAGATAAAGAATTTGAAATTTCAGGCACTCCAGATGAAGAAAGATTGTCATGTTGTACACTCATGCAAAATCCCATCATAGTAGCTAAACAGAGGCCCAATAATTTGAATTTGAAATTTAAAATTTTAGTCAGCTCAGATAAAGAAAGGTCATCCAATTATATATATTGGACTCTCTATGTTCTTAAAACATAAGTACTGAAAAATGGTATCTACCAAAAATTTTTAGTGGTCCTGGAAAAATTCTTATATAAATAATAATAAAATTATAGGCTTTTATCGTATATATTAAATTACTTTGATCAAAAAATCTTTCGGTCCCATCATTTAAGATTTCACGCAACAATCATTTTTAAGCTGATTGTTTAAACAAACGTGTAACAACTGGGGGTGAAATACGTTAAGTGCAGTGCTCTCCAGTTCAGTAGATGGAGTCTGAGAGTTGGGCAGTCAGGCGCGACCTTGCTTTCTCCCCTTACATACCTGACAAAAGGGGAAACGGTTACCTAGCAACCAGTGCAGCGTCCTTGCATCTTCTCTCGCTCTTCTCCTCTCCTTGTCTTTCTCTCTCTCCTACATGCCGCAGAGAGGGGAAACTGTTATCTAGCAAAAAGCTAAGTCTTTTGTCTCTCTTGGCTGCACACGCTTCCTCTCCTTACACAGCTGGCAAGAAGGTGGAGTGGAGAGTGGAGAGATTTGGGCGGCTCTTAACATCAAGGTCTCGAGAGCCGAGGCAAGAAGAGAATTGGTAGTGTAGATGGAGCAATAAAAGAAACTAATCATGTGATCTCAGTTCTTAACGACGCACGGTTATCCTGTCAAACTCACTGCAGCACAGAGTGGTCAAGTGGTTTGCCGAGCCTGACCTCTAACATGGTCACTGCAGTCACAAGGATGCAACTGTAATCCACTACATCATTGTGCCATTCTTACACGTTTCCAACTCTATCTAATATTGCAGAAATTTTATCAAGATCATCCATCACTCAAAATAGTTGCACCTATCATCACTGTAGTATTTCAAAGCAACTAGTTTAACCTGAAAATGTTATGCAATAAATTTTAACCAGTAATTATTTTTTGCAAAGATGCTTTCTTTTGCGTTTAGAAGTTATTTTACTCCTAAAGTTTGTGTTTAACCATATCTGGCATCAAATCAGCATGATTTTAAAATTAAGTAATTATTTAACTCAATAGGCTGCATCTAAAAATAAAATGATACCTCCAAAAGCATATACTTTACCTCCCCTTGTTGCCAAAAATTGTTTGAGTTGAGTTGAGAGATTTGGACGGCTCTTAACAACGAGGTCTTGAGAGCTGATGAGGGTGAAATGAGGTGAGAATGGAGCAGCGCCATAATGCAAGGGCGAGGGAAACAAGAACTCCCTGAGAAAACCCACCGACCAGCGGAATCGTCTGGCATGATTCTCACTTGTGAAAATCCGGGAGTGACCCGGCCGGGGTTGAACCCAGTTCGCCTTAGTGGGAGGCGAGCAAGGAAAACCGTTCAGCCACCGCGGCCCCAAAAATTGTTTGAACATTGAGCAACTTGTAAGTGTAATCAAGCGTGATGTTCATTTTTAGTGGCTTCTTGAGGGAGATCAGAGAATTAAAATTGATTGATTCAATAGACACACTTCTTCTGAATAAACTGATATCCTGGAAGACCCTATTTGGCATCTTTTGTCGCCAAATTATGGGAAAAAATTGAGCCAGAGCATTGCGTAACTTGCGACAGATGTAAGTATAGGAAAATCAGAGAATGTGGTTTTGAATGATAAATGATTGAAAACCGCAAAGAATTAAATTTTAAACACCTGATTTATTCCTCTCTGTCTCAAATAAAATTTTTTTATTAAGTAAATTATTATTACTCTAAAAGGTAGACATTTGGCAAGTATGCACTGCATCGTCAGTGTAAGTGTAGATATGCGGCCTGGACTTGAGTAAGCTTCAACTACCCTCTGTGATACTCTGCAGAGCTCGTTTCTTCACCTTACACGCTGGCGGGGTGGGAGCTAGTTGCCTGGCAACCAGCGTGGCACCCTTGTGGCCGCCCTGAGTACCAACCAGTTTGGAAGAGGGAGGGGTACATTGTTTTACTACTCCTGCCACTGAGGCTTCTCCTTGTCTGATCTTGCCCTCCGTGAACACAATGCCCAATCAATAACCACGGGACATTCTAAATTCAGCTTGCCTTCAATGTTATATTATTTTCATTTTCCAAGGGTTTGAAAGGTTGGGATTGGCTTGTATTTGGTGTCGGCTTACAATAAATTATATATGGTACTTTGTGATGTTATATTCTTAATTTAGGCAAGTGGTTTTCAATGTGTTATTAACAGTAACACTAATATCGTAATACTTTTCTTCAAAATTCCCATTTTTATTGTGTTTATTAGTTTCACTTTATCCACAGATAATGTATAACTCTCATTATACTCAACATGAAGTTTAATAAGGTTAGAAGATATATTTTATTAATGTTCATGTCAGATCCCCATTCACTAAAATTCTCGATGGATGTATGTAAATTTTTTGACAGTCCCCCGAATAATGGTAGCTAGAGAGTCAACTGTGTTATTCAACTAAGATGTTCACCCCAAATATATTCTGAACAGCTGAAGGTATGACAATTTTAATTTCGAATTCGTAAATGGCACTACATGACTCGTAAGACACAGTCTATATCTGTTCTGAGATGTAATTCAGTACTGAGATATCAATATCAACTAAGGTTTTTTAAATGGGAATATACCCATTTCTTCCAATGGCATAACATGGTATTAAGCGGCGAGTTCAGCGACATGACTATTTTTTAGCTGTCTTTCTGTTAAAGAACAAGGGTGCAACACTCTTGTTCAGGTGAGGGTGAAGTAGGTTTCGTTTCATTGGAAATTTTGTCCTAGTTCTTCGAAACATTAGGAACTGTGCTGGAGTTAGCCCAGCCCCTGATGATAGGGTGTTCCTGTATTTGAGTAGCATTACCACCAGCTCATCGTTTTGCTTGGAACACTTTCTCAGCATGTTCTTGACCACCTGAACAGCCCTTTCTGCTTGGTTGTTTGATCTAGGTTAGCAAGGGCTGCTTGTTACTATCTCAAAATCCCACTTTTTGGCAAACATCTGATACAAATGCAAACTGAACTGCATGCTATCGGATACTACTATTTTGAGGACGCAGTGTAGTTGTCGACGACAACCAAATAACTTTTCCCTTCCATAATCGCAAATGTCCACTCCCGCTTTCTCAAAAGGCAGGTCCGCACAACGTGAGGAATGAGGGGTTCCGGTGGACACCGATTTCACATTTTTTGACACAAAATGCAAGTATTTACAAGTCACTCAATGCTGTTCGACATTTTGGGGCCAATACAGCACCTGCCGCGCTCGTGACTTTGATTGCTCAATGCTGAGATGGCCTTCATGTACCAAGTGCAACATGGCTGCTTGCAAAGTGTGTGGCACAGGCACATGATCATTGAGAAATAGCAAGCAAGTTGTGTCTCTGACCAAAAAACAGCTGTGTCTGCTAGGTCAAGTTTCGTTTATGTTCAGACTACCCCCCCTCGGCAGTAATTCATTACTTCACTGAGTACATGGTCTTTTGCCATTTCCCTTCAGAACTGTTCCTTCCTAGCTAGAGAATCCTGCAGTGTCTACGCCACACCCACCAGATGTACCATCTCCTGTGACAGCTCCTCATCTGACGGCAAGAACAACTGAGACAACAAATCTGCCAAATGCATCAGCTTGCCTGGAAGGTATTCCACCTTCAGTGAATACCGCACGAGGCGAATTTGCATTTGTTGCAGCCTCGCTGTTGTGAGTGTTTGGACTGTGTGTTACGAGCCACGTAGTGCCATTTACTGTTCACGGTACAGTGAGCACTTTTGAGGCCCTGGTTATTTTTTTCCTACCAGCCAGTTTTATCCTCCCGCCACTTTTTAAAAAATAAATAGTGCCATGTAAGTAATAAACACAATGTATATATTTCACCGGACTTGAAAGTTTATGTCATAGGCTACAATAAAATCTATTTATTGACTATTATTCCAAATAAGAGATTTTTAAAAAGTTCTCACTTTACCATGATGTTATGCTATTGGGAGAAATTAGTATATTTCCATTTTAAAAAAACCAAAGTTTATATCGTAATCACAGTAATTAATTACATCTCGGAACAGACATAGACATGAACCATTTACGAATTCGAAATTGAAATTATATATATATAAAATTAGAAATTGAAATTATATATATGTATATACATACGTATATATATAATATGAATTATGCTTCAAATAGTTGTTTGTGTGCGAGTGGTAAAAAAGACTTGCATAAATTTCTTTACTACATCTTTTATGCAATGTCTTTCTGAATCCAACATTCCAACATTGATACTCATTCAAAACTGTCATGTTTTTTTTTCTCTAATTACTAGGAATGTCCAAGTACAATAATTAATTAATTCTGTTTACAGGAACAGTGGAAATGAGAAGGAAGAGGATAAGAGGGTATTTGGAGGTGGCAAGGAACGCAAGTACGTCTCTCATTCAAAGAAGGCAGGCATTAAAGGACGCAAGACCAAAACAGATAGTACATCTCCCAACGAAGGTAAACATTCCTGATAATTGTTTTTAATGCTTTACGTTTTGTGGTTTTAATAGTAGCTGTTAAAATACTGCTGAACTTCTCTGAAGAAAATATGCCTTACAATGGATGTGTTCCTTAGCTTGCATTATTTGTGTGTTTAATGCTAAATGTATTTGCTCTTACTTTGCACTAATGATTCTTTCTAGTAATTTCTAATACAGTGTAACATTTCACATACAGCTCTGTAATATCTGAACCCTCTCTAACATACANTTCTTTCTAGTAATTTCTAATACAGTGTAACATTTCACATACAGCTCTGTAATATCTGAACCCTCTCTAACATACAGCCTGGTTTCTGGAGATGAAATTTTTTTTTAATGTGTATGACAAATCAATATATTTAGGCCAGAGAATAGTGAACCACATTATTGAATTGATCTGTAGAATAAGGATGATTGACGGGAACATGGGTAATGAGAGCTGGGAGAGGATGTTGACTCATTGCTGTCAACAATTTCCTGCTCTGTTGTCCTAGTCCACGTTATTCAGCCATATGCATTACANTTCTTTCTAGTAATTTCTAATACAGTGTAACATTTCACATACAGCTCTGTAATATCTGAACCCTCTCTAACATACGGCCTGGTTTCTGGAGATGAAATTTTTTTTTAATGTGTATGACCAATCAATATATTTAGGCCAGAGAATAGTGAACCACATTATTGAATTGATCTGTAGAATAAGGATGATTGACGGGAACATGGGTAATGAGAGCTGGGAAAGGATGTTGACTCATTGCTGTCAACAATTTCCTGCTCTGTTGTCCTAGTCCACGTTATTCAGCCATATGCATTACANAGGATGTTGACTCATTGCTGTCAACAATTTCCTGCTCTGTTGTCCTAGTCCACGTTATTCAGCCATATGCATTACATTTTACTTATGTTTCCTTACTTCAATTATGTGATTTCAATATGCAGTGTGTAGAGTTATCATATGTCTAATACAAAAATAAAAATGTATTGACTTCTTATTAATTTGGCTGTATTTTAATGATACACACTGATATCTGGATTTCTCATGATCCGGACCATACGATGCCACATAAGTCTGGATATCACATTTCGCTGAAATGCTCTCATCGTCAACATTCAACTCTCCCTGTCTCTCACTGTATGGGACCAATGGAACTGTAATACCCATCAAATGTCACAATTGCAGGAAACCTCATGCCACGTATGGTGCAATTACATGTGTCATAGGACACGTTACAGTGCTCTGGACTAACATGTTGAAACAGCATGATCTTTGAGTTATTTTGCTACACGCGTTTAGTCTGGTACATCCGGTGACAAAGGTGTGTCATAATTCAGTGAGCGCATGATGCAACTTCAGAATGGATGACCTGATTTCCTAAAGTCAATGATACAGGTCAAGAGTGAATCACACAATTTTAAGGCATGTTTAGAGGCAAATCCATGCACAATTATCAGGGGAATTGCCTGACAGTTCATAATTTCCAGTTAAACCATTTCTGTTCATCTACACAAAATTGCGGAAGTGAAAAAAATGAACAACTGGGTACTACATGAATTGACGTAGCAGCAAGNTCTGTTCATCTACACAAAATTGCGGAAGTGAAAAAAATGAACAACTGGGTACTACATGAATTGACGTAGCAGCAACAAGTCGACATCTGCAATAACGTGTAAGTTCTTCACCACAATGAGCTACTCAATCGTATTTTGATGTGTGATGAGANCAAGTCGACATCTGCAATAACGTGTAAGTTCTTCACCACAATGAGCTACTCAATCGTATTTTGATGTGTGATGAGAAGTACATAGATCCTGTATGATAATTGCAAGTGAAGTGGGCAGCAGTTGGATGTTGGGGAAACCCCAAACAATTCCAACACCAAGGTTCTGCTGCTAGAACGATGGACAGCACTGGGTGTCTTTCCCATTTCAAGTTCTTAACTTTTTGGAGAAAAACTATTACTGCTACCGTGTACTGTGCAGAAAATGATGAAATTCACTCTCAGTTATGTTTAATACAGCTTTTTTTGGTCAACAAGACTGGTCCTCAGTTCTTGGCAGATGACATTAAACCCCATACAGCAAACATTATGAAACATAAACTGAGTGTCCTGAGGTATGAAGTAATTCTGCACCCTCCATGTTCCCCATAATTAGCACCATGAGACTACCATATATTTATGCACCTGAACCACTTCCTGAAGGATGAGGTGTATTCAAAAACGAGGACAACGCAGAAAGTGTCTTCCCAGATTTTCTTGCCTCATCTGATCTGTTTTTTCAGGGACAAGATGAGGCACTTTCTGAAACATTGATACAGATGTGTTTCTGCAGACAGAAACAACAGTAGAATCCCAATATTATGAACTGAGATTTCACTAATACAGCAATTTTAAAAAGTGATTGTCAGGAACTGTCAAAAAATTCTAAAAATTTACAAAAAAAATGTAAAAATCCCAAAACAAATAAAATAAATGACTTGGAAAATGGTTTAAAAAAAATACGTTTTCTAGCCCATAATGATAAAATATAAGGGTTGTAATGTCGCTGCCATTAATTGATATGCCACAATGTAAAAATAACAATAAATTAGGACAAAATCTGTTGACACAGATGGCATGATCCAGGAGTGCTAGGTGCCATCCGATCTTGCCCTTTGTACAGTAGGCTTCATGTGTTATGTGATGTTACAAAGGAATGATAGCATGAGTTACCACCCCCAACAGTCTAATAACCATGGCATACTTGTTCGGCTTATGGCTTTATTCACAGTTCCACATTTCAGTTTTGTGCTTTTGATTTACTGATGACCTGTATGTGGTGACACCACTGCTAACAAGGCCACAGTACTCTTGCTTCAGAAGCTGCTACATTCAATGCAGCCTCTGCTCGTTTGATTATGTGTTTCCATTCCATTACCGCTTTACACAAGGCGTTTGCCATTTTAGTACTGCACTGTGT
This sequence comes from Clitarchus hookeri, assembly GCA_002778355.1. NCBI lineage: Eukaryota > Metazoa > Arthropoda > Insecta > Phasmatodea > Phasmatidae > Clitarchus > Clitarchus hookeri. The sequence continues at coordinate 290,832 of NQII01001702.1, forward strand.
TAAAAAAAATTACTGTTTTTATAATTAGTGGATGGTTCCACTGCAATGTGTTTGTAACTCATGAAACAGAAAAGATAATCTATAGTTATTGTAAACCCTCCCTCCTCCTCAACATGTTTGTGTTCGAACATCTGTCTTTAATGTAGAGGTGTCAAACTTGGTCAAATTTAAAGCAGATGTCACAGAATACCGAGAAGTGGGAAATGAAAACCAGCCTTTCACAATAAAGGTTAAAATTTTCAGTTTTTAACACTGATAACATATCAAAATGCAACATGTTTAGCTATTCAAAAGAAAAAGTTTATTTACCATTTCAACCTGATAATATAAAGTTGGACTTCATGCTGGCTAAAAATGTCTGCACAGTGCACACACTTTTTTTGTGACACTGTGTATATATAACCTTCTAGGGTATCATTTTCCAGGGAAAACAACAGGACACTGAAATAAAGTAATATTTCAGTGATAAATCCTTTGATTTTCTCACAAGAAGTCACTGAAAATGGATTTTGCATTCATGAAGAGTTATGTAGCCCTCTATTTAAAATTATTTTTTGGCATCAATCGAGAGGTTATAGTGACTGAGTGAAGAGGTTTGGGTGGCTCTTAACATCAAAGTCATGTGAGCCGATTAGGATGAAGTGAGGTGGATATGGAGCAGCGCCGGAATGCAAGGGCAGGGGAAACAGGAGATTCCCTAGAAAAAGCTGCTGACCAGCGGCATCGCCTGGTACAATTCCCACATGCAAAAATCCGGGGTAACCCCACCGGGAATCAAACCCGGTTTGCCTTGGTGGGAGACGAGTGGTCGTCTAACAACTACACCACCGTGGCCCCAACGAGAGGTTATACTTATCCATCTGGACTATCATTTTATTCTAAAGACAACTGAATATTAAAATTAATTGATTGATTTTTAATAAAACATAAAAAATTTCTTGCAGGAAGCAATTGGTAAATGGATTCTGTGCTTGCTGAAATTACACAGCGATTTGTTTAATTTTTAACTTTTGGCATCAACATGTGGTTGTACATAACTTTCTGGGGTTTCGTTTTACATCTGAATATTGAAATAAATTTATATATTTTAAACAAAACCTTTGAATTTGCTGCGAGAAGCAATAGAATATGGACTTAGAGGTTGCTAAAAGTTATGTGGCACTAATGTTTAAATTTTTTTGGTGACAAGGGGGGTCATATATACCTTTCTGGGATATCATTTATTTTGGGAAATGTTTACTTATGAAATAAAATACATATTTTTAATTTAAAAAAAACTTTTTCCATCAGAAATGATGAAATGTAGATTTCATGCAAAATAATATTACTTTTTATACACTTTTTGAGTTATGGGAGGTCAAATTCAGTCTGTCCCGATTTTACAAAGCCAGCAATTTTACAAAGTCATTCTCAGGAACCACGACACTTTGTAAAATCAGAGTTCTATTGTATTTTTAATGATGCTGATGTATTTACTCCATCCCAAAACCCAGTAGTTGTATGAGGTATGAAAATGGTCACTTTTTCCAAACAAATTATATAAATGTATGCTAATAGAAACTACACACTGTTAAAGTTTTTGCTGTCATCACATAAATTTATCATAGTTCAAGTAACTTAAATAGTGAAAAACATTATCACGTTAAGCAAGGTATCTGTCACCAGAAATATTCCTGAGGATGATGATGATGATGATGGACATTCTGTGAAATCCTGTGACATACATGTTCTGCATTATAGTTTTTCTTATAAAGTGGGCAGAAGAAAAAAAAAACATGTATTAAACATTAATTATTCAACATCTTAATACTATTTTAAGATCACTTGATACCCTTGGCCATGTTTCCAGTCAACTGTTGCAGGACCACGTCTACTCATCTGGTCTCCAATATTTATGCTTCTCGTTGGATGAATTCTCAGAACACCATAAATGCCTCACAGTTTTTGAATTTATTACCTTTCTCTTAGAATGGTCTTATTGTTCCCACTTTATCTGCAATTTGAGGTGTGTAAGTCCAGGTTACTCGGCCCCTCTCTGCACCAAAAATGGTGGAAAGACAAGCCTATCACATTTATAACTCTGCCATCCAACCAAGGCACTGGAAATGAGAAGCTGAGGAGACAGTCCTCATCCTGTACACAGCACTTCCTGTCATCCATGCATGCTCCAAGTGTGCAGTGTTTTGCTGTCTCCCTGCATGTTTGGTATGCTTAACGTATTCCTCCCTTGAGTGATTGCTCCTCCCTCCACCCTGGGGCCGTGGTGGCTGAGCGGTTAGCCTGCTTGCCTCCCACCAAGACGAACCAAGTTCAAACCCCAGCTGGGTCGTTCCCAGATTTTCACGAGTGGTCAGCGGGTTTTCTCTGGGATCTCCCATTTCCCCGGCCCCGCTCCATGCTCACCTCAATCACTCTCATCGGCTCGCAAGATCTCGCGGTTAAGAGCCGCCCAAATATCTTTACTCACTCTTCATTCGCTCCCTCCACCCAATGACTTCCACACATGTGGCAGTCTGTTGTCACCTTATTGTAGTTTACGATGATTGCTACTTTGCATTTGGTTTTGTTGACGAGATATTTTTTTTTCCAGTGTCCTTCAGTGGTTTTTGAAAGTGTAAGTTTGTGTGCAATGTTTTTATTTTCTTGTAATTGCCACAGTGCGTTGGATTTTGATGCCCAGAAATTGTGACTTGTGTTATTCCCAAATGCCTGAGACTATTCACATCCCATGTTTGTTTGGCTCTTCATCTGGTGAAAGGCCAGCCAGTTAGTTCTGTAAATCCGTGAACCATCGATTGATCGGAACCCTGCGTCTGTGTTAACGCTCCTTAAGGTACCTCAGCCCTAGCTCTATTGGCTCTGGTCTACACTCTGTACTAGGAGGTAACCTGGCTTGGGCCCTACGTCAAATGAGCTGCCTTTGTTGCTGCAACTCCTACCACTGCTGTTGTGGTTCATCGCTGGTATAGTCTATATGTGGTTTCTTCCTAATGTGTCATACATCACAAATGCTTTATACTTGTGTTAACATAGAAGCACCTTATTTTTGGTGAATTTGAATTTTTACGTATATTTTATTTATAAATTACAATATTTCATTTATAACTAATATGAATAAAGACAGAGAGTAAATAGGTGTGTTGGTAACGCTTAGAAAGAAATGGCTCTTATGCAAAATTTTACTACACTGAGTATGCACGAATGCAGTGCATTGGCCCTCTGGTGTAATTTTCTAAACTTTGTCTGCATGAGGCAGAGGAATATCCTGGAAGTAAAACTTTAGCAGGGCTTCATAAAAAACGGAAGTAACCATGAATGGACTATACTTACTATTATGGGCCTTGTAGACAATGCATATGTACAATAGTTGGGAACTGAACAACGTGCATACGCTCATGAGTGATTGCCTGCAGAACGGTGTTCAGTGAACAGAAGCGTGGAATGTTGAACAATGGTACATAACAATGGAATGTAAGCCCGTGACTGTTGACTGTTGACAGAGGGCGACAGTAGAAATAGACCCTGATCACCAGACAAGAAAATCAGGTACAACCGCCAGGCATTCAAAAGTCACTGTGCCGTGCTCTTTTTCTCTCTTGTGCATATTTCCCCACCTCTTCTCACACGGTGATGGTTTCAGAGGAGCTCACAATGCCTTTCGCACCCATCTGCTGCAACAACAGATGTTTGATTGGAGGTGTTGACCACATGTTTAATGTTTCCAAAAAAATTGGCTTATCTGAGCTCACAACAACAGTTACAGAAGTATAACAAATGAAATAAGTTAATTTTTTTTATCATCATTAACATTTAGGCACACTGTCAGTAGGCAAGTGAGTAAAATATTTTCAGGTTTCACAGAATAATGGAAACAGATACGAAATATTTTCAACCTGTTTCAGTTATTTAATTGCATAATTAATAATGGAGGCTGGATGACTTCCAGTGGTATCAAATGTCACTGTATAATGTAATGAAAAATTCATGAGGTGGTTACATTGCTTCCACTGTTGGCCAGTATATATATATACATACACATACACACACATTTATACACAGTAAATATATACACTTATACACAGTATGTATACACTTATACACAGTATATATATACTAATACAGTATATAAATACTGTATATACATATATATTGGCCAACAGTGAAAGCAATGTAACAACCTCATGAATTTGTCATTACATTATACAGTGACTTTTGATATCACTGTAATTTCGGAAGTCATCCAGCTTCCATTATTATTTATGCAATTAAATTACTGACACAGGTTTAAAATATTTAATATCTGTTTCCATATATATATACACACACACATGCACACACAAGCACGCACGCACACACACACAATGCAGATCCCATTTTGAATTTGCTAGTGTATTTTTAATATACTTTAAGTTATATTTTGATATAAAAATTTTTTTTTAAAAATTGGTTGAAGTGACTGAAATTCTGGTTTGAAATATTTACTCCCGATTTTGTACAGGAAAAATTTTATTCTATAGTTCAAAAGAACAGTACATCTTCGATATAAGTCGCTATGTTTAATATTTTATTGTAAATTGGTTAAATTCGAAAAGCTACTTTCAAAAAATTCTAATTTCAATTACGACAATTTTTTAGAAGCCTATAACTTGTCAAATAAACATCATACAAAAAAAATATTGTGTGCTCACATTTATACCTACCAAAAGTACTATTAGGCCAAATATGATCAAATTTCGGAACCTCACTTTTTTTTTGCTGTCCAATTCACCCTAAATTAATAAAGTTGCATACATGCATAACAGATACCTACACATTTAATGAAGGAAAATGAGCAACTGATACATGTTCTGAACAGAGCCATTTGATGTTCTTTCATTTATCTTGTCCTTTGGTATTCATATAACAGAATATAGAAAAAATTTATTTTATAATACAAAATAAATAATTATGTTACTTGTATGGTAATTGACAGGAAATTGGAACCTTTCTCAGTTAGGTTAGATTGGGAGGAGGGCTAGGGGGGAAAAGGTCATGTAGAGAATTTGGTGCCCCTGATGTTGAATAAAGCATCCCTTCCCAAAATTTGATTTTTAAAACATTTCTATGTTTACCCATATGTTGCCTACCCACATATTTTACACAATAAACTATACCAGTAAAAAAAGTACCGTACCCATAACTTTACTAAATATACACAAATTATGAAAATTAATTCTTAGTGAGACTGGATAGGGGTAAATGCCGCCCTTGCTCACCCGCTTTCCGACGCCCCTGGTAATTGTTAGGGGGAAAAGTTCACGGAAGGTATCAGCGAACTATTCGAGAAAGATACGTTCTACTGTTTTATCTGTGAAGGGGAAATGTAAATGTGTGAGAGGAAGTGAAGTGGCAGATGTTGTGTATACGCAGGAATGGCCAACAAGATAGTAAGTGGCAGTGGCACGGACGCAAATAGCAAACTATCTACTGATGGAAGCTATTATGGCTAACTTTATCACTGGGTACCAGGCAGCTACAGTATTTAAATTTCATTAAAATCTTTGTATTTCAGCATTTCAAGCAGGCTTAATTAGTTCTGTGAGATGCTGTCAATTTATGGTATGAAAATGTTCAGATGTTGTTTCATTTATAGCTATATAGGCAATTCACGGTAAAGTGAGCACTTTTGAAAGCCCTCTCATTTGGAATAGTAGTCGATAAATAGTAAATACATTTTATTATAGTCTTAGACGTTAAATTCAGAGTGCAGTGGAATATATACACTGTATTTATTACTTACATGACAATATTTATTTTAAAAAGGTGGTTGAAGGATAAAAAAAATGGCTGAAAGGAAAAAGTAAGTAGGGCCTCAAAAATGCTCACTTTACTGTGAACAGCGTATATATTCAAATGCAGTAAGTCTAAAACCATAAACTTAGTACATAGTATATGCAGCATTTGAATCAAATTGACTGTTCTTGAATTCAGATAGCAACAGTCGTGCTTGAAGATAAGCTTATACATATGAGTAACCAATCAGAACTATTTTTTAACTGCTCCAGTTTGGTTGTAGTAAAGGCAGATGTGTGTTGGGAGAAGCTGTTCTGTAAATTAGCTTTATTTTGTTATAACAATGTGAACCATTGAGTAAACCATTGAGTAAACGTAAAGGATTGGATGACACTGAGCCAAATTAAACCAATTAGTAAGAAATGGCCCATTACTGTACAAGAACTAAAGAAAATAATTATAAATTAGGTATTGAGTGCTGACACCCACTGCTAAAGTTTTAAAAGAGTGGAACAGATAACAAAAAAAACTGCTTCCAAGTACCTCAATGACATTATAATACTGTATAAGAAATAGTACTCCATTTATTTCAAGTGTTAGTTTTCTATCTGCCTGAAGTAATTGTGATGCATCATCTGTGCTGTGTATCTGACTGGAATAACAGAGGCTGGGAATGTTTAAGTTTTGTGTTTTCTGACTAAGCCAGAGTATTATGTTTCAGGATTCTAAATTTAAGTTTGTTGTTGAATATAATTGCAGACAAATTGATGTTTGAAGGCATAACAACTTGCAGGAAAGGCTGTCCATTTCATTAGCTCTTTCCTGGATAAAGTATCTTTTTATGTCATGAACCCATTAGCACCCAACTGGGTGTTGCCAGTCCACACGCAGCTCACCATTGTTCGCAACTGGGCACTGCACGTATTGTTGAGCCGGCTTCTCAAAATATACATCAACACACACACAGTCACCAACATTATATTTTTTTGTCCTTCAGACAGCTATGTTACATATAAAACCCCATGCAATTAATTTTATTTCCACCTTCCATTATTAATTTTGTTGTTAAAAATTATGTGTTTTATTCATCTGCTATAATATTTAATTGCTCCATGTAAGTATTTTTCAGTTAATTTTTATTTTAAGTTGCTTTGGAGCATTGCACAAGCATTTGTATGATGAAAATTTAAGCTTTTAGTTTTGAATAGATTAAAATTGTCATATCTGTGATTTTCGTCATGATTTTAAAAAGAGTTCTAAGTTCTAAATTTTTTGCTGGACTTCGTCAAAATAGTTTTTGATTTTAATGTACGTCGCGGCCTGAGATAAATTAAATTTTTTGCTGAAGATGCTAATGCCATGCCGCAGAAGCTCTGTCAGGGTGCATTTGACGAGTCTGCCGCACAAAGGGACGTAAGACTAACCCCTAAAAGGTAAAATCTATGTTAATTGGAATATTTGTGATGGGAAAATACTTTTCATTTTTGCTAACTAGAGGCTACTTTCTCATGGATAATAAGTAGACTATAATCATGCAAAAGATTCAAAATTAATTTTTTTTTCTGCTAGCCGTATAATATTCTTTGCAAGTTAAAAAAAAATTAACATTAACTAAATTTACAGTTAATTCTTTAGTAAACCAATTAGGATGCTTAATTACATTCTGTTAGGAAGGTGTCTAAATTAAATTTTTGATTTCATCACTAATTCCTGGACATCATCAATTTTCCATATTTTTGTGTTTAGAAAAATTACATTAAATTACATCAAAATAATGGTATTTGAAGTCTGCTTCATTTTTTATATGTAATCATAATATGTCTTTCTTTAGTAAGCACATGTAAATGTTTTAAAATAGTGTATGCCTTAAATTTCTATAATTTAATCCAGGTAAAGAATATATTTCATTCAGGCTCAACACCTTTCCTGAATGTCACATACAACCCAAAACACACACAAATATGCGACACATAGCTACCAACCAGAAATAATTGTTTCATAATTAAACTTATTTTTAAAGTACTATTTTACATAAAAATTAAAATGGCAAAAAGTGTTTTTCTTTACAGTTGAGGTTTAAATTGTAGATGTTGGTAAAATGTTAAGATTACCGTACAGCTATAAGTTACTTTCATATTCAACTAACTTAAGTCTTTTAACTAACTAAGGTAAATTTTTAGCTTGCTCTTTACATAACTGGTTGCTGTGCGACATAGTGGCCCCTGCTGTTATTCTTTATAGTAAAAAAGGTGAATTCCTAGCACTTTTCGGTATCTCGTATCAAACTCATAATTCCCACTTTAGAGCCCATTACAAAGTACGCAACCACAGTTGAGGCCAACCCTGTTGATGTTGAACTGGTGGCTACTTGAGAGGTTAGTTTGATATACTGCCCACGGAGTGGTTTTGATGGCTCTGAACATCGGGGTCTCGAAAGCCGATAAGGATGAAGCGAGGCGAGTGCGGAGCAATGTCGGAATGCAAGGGCGGGGAAAATGGGAGATCCCCGAGAAAACCTGCCGGCCAGCAGCACCATTGGCACAATTCCCACGTGCAAAAAATGTGAGAGTGATCCCGCTGGGAACTAAACCCGGCTCACCTTGATGGGAGGTGAGTGCTCTAGCTGCTGCATCACCACCACCCCCACAGCCCATGGAGGATAGTTCACAGTAGGTCTACTTTTAAGTAAAGGGTGATGTGCCTCATGGCATTTTCCTGTTGCTTTCTGAGGATGAATTTGTTAGGTAAAAGTGGTAGATGTGAATTTTAATTGGCGATAGTGCCAAAGTGGGTAGAATCTACAGTAGATACCTTGGTTATCAAGGCTCTCTTATGACTCAAACGTATGGCACCAATGTTTGGCAAGGAAATTTTAAAATGTAAGTTTTTATTTATAAAGTCACAGACATAGGAACATATGTGTTTGATGTAATGGTCAAAATTAAATTACAATTTTTAAATTGTACAGGAAGGCTAGAGGCTAAGTGTAACAAGGCCTCTATAGTTTAATATCAGACCTCCAAACAACTTGAATATTGACTCAGTATAAATTGTAAGTCATGTGGGAAATGGGGTGCAAACTGTCACTGCCACAGAATCTTTCACATTTGAACCTACATCATGTTCAGGGCTGTCGTTAGGGGTATGCAACAGGTGCAGCTGCACGGGGCCTTGTGCCTAGGAAAACCTTGCACGTGAAAATTTTTTTTATTTAATAAAATTATTTTAATATTTTGCATTAATTTAATTGTGCATTATATATTTAATAATAAAATGTATATATTTAAACATGTTTATTTATAAATTAAAAATGTTTTATCAATAAAATGTTGGGCACGGAGGCATGGGCGCTCGAGAGCAGAGCATATTGTTCAAAAGGTGATTGTGTTGTGGGAAGGGGGATTAACTAGTTTGGAAGGAAAGGGCCTTGCAAAAGTTCTTGCACCTGGCCTTACTTTCGCTAGGGATGGTGTCGTGAGGAGCCCCGTACGATGTTGGATATAAGAAAGTATAACACAGCAGGAGTCATTGGTCAGTTCTACGTAATTAAGATATATTTGGTCTCTTAATTGGAGCAGAGTGTTTTCTGCGAATGCTGATAACATTGTTGGCACAGGACAGTTATCACTTCAGCACAGGAAGTGATACTAGTCTCTTGGTTGAATAATATCTGCCTGTCTTCCTGTGTGGTCTGGCTATCGCCGAGGCAGGCATGGCACGGAGATAGTGTTCATTCCTGGAACTGCATAAACCTGTACGCTGAAGGACATTTGCACATCCAGTTGCACATTGATATCTTACCTAATTTTTTTTTTTTAACAGTAATGGAAGAGCAAAATCTGTTGGGATTTGACATGTAATTTAAGATACGTACCTATGCAGTGGTGGGTCAAGAGACCCATTAAGGAGGGGGCTACTTGAGGGGAGATGCACTGTGCATTACATTCAAACCACATGCTTACCATTAAGCATTAAGTTTTAAAGCAAACTATAAATGCCAGTATTTAACATATAGGCAATCTAAATACTTTCTAAAATTTCTTGTTACTATATTAAGAGTATGTATTAATAACACATTTTTAACCATTTGGTTTCAAGAATAATTTCATTTTATCCAGTGTAACATCGTGCTCCAAGTGAAGGGCTGACATCCCTTTAGCCCCCCCCCCTCCTTTTATCTGCCCCTAAACCTATGCCTCGATTACTGAATGATGATTGTAATGTTCATTTTGTGAAAATAATATTATGCGGCTTTTTGGTGTTCACGAAGCTGGGCATTCAGCATCAATTAATGTTTTGCTCAAAATCACAGTTGTCTAAATAAATGTTAATCTATCAACCATCATTTCGTAAAAGATCCAAACTGAAAACCACTTTTTCTTAACTGATCAGAAATAATTGGTGTTGAAACATTTTTATTTTTGTGGTTCTGACATACATTTTCAGAATTATTTTTGTAGTTGGGTTACTATTTCTCAAATGACCATTGTTTAGTAGATGTGTGGTGAATAGTAATTAAAAATATATAAATATTTTATAATTATGATCAGTAAAATTTTTAAACTTAATTTGAATAATGGTGAATTTGAATACCTAATAAAGATAATTATATGCCACTGTCACTGACTCAGGAAAAATGACAGAGAGAAACACTGGCTCTATTTATTACCAGCTCAGTGAATACTGGCCCAGATAGCAACTCATTGGCATTACTACAGACTCAGAATGTACGCTAGCCCTACTACATAAATACCCCATACAAACATTTAAACATTTTCTAAAACAGTAGCCCTACTATGAAATACGAAAACTACTGTTACAATTTCTCAAATGTCAGTGGGCTTAGTTGAAAGGGTTAATTATAATTTCCTAATTTACTAACAATATCTACAACGCAAGTACTCTCGACTCAATATCGCAGAAAAAAATTGCTATCACTTGCTATTTACAATTAATAAATTCAATCAATACAATTTACAATGACCTCAAAGAAATTGATGTAATCAAGTAACTAAAGCCAGTCCCAATAAGCAGAGTATCTAAACCTATTGGATTATTTTGCAAATTATATGTTGATGTTTGTCAGTTCCAATATTTACAATGAAGTCTGTATCACATGCTCATACAGTGCCCCCTTAATTCAGTCCAGGTTCCACCAATCCGAAATGTTCTAGAGATCTTCGAGTGCCCCCATGCACAGAAGTCCTCTACTCGTTGGGCGTCATGCCCTCTCGTCCGTTAACACCACAAACACCTCATCTGCCGTTGTCTGTCCCCTTCGCCAATGTCCCTCGCTGCACCAAATTTTGCCCAGTCACTGCACTTCAGTCAGATGGCTACCACAAAGAACTAACCGCTCTCTGGCTAGGGGGTGTTTACAGTGTTGTCGGCTGTGGTCCAGAATCTTTTCCAAATGCCATGTTGCACAGAACAAAAAGGGTTACCAGAAAATTCTTGCTCATCCTCCCAAGTCGCAGATTCCTCTGGCAGGGGGAGGAGGGGCTGTGGCTTCCCCCCCCCCCAAGCACCACGGACTGCGCATAACCAGGTAACAGGAGCCTGTGCCCAGTGTGTGAGTCCGTGTATAACACTTTAAAACAGTCCTACAGATTCATAAAACACGCCAAATACATTGGCTCTTCCACGGACTCAAAATACATTGTTAGTTCAAGTACCCTGGCCCTACAACTAACTTGAAAATTTTGGCCTGTACTATCTTCTCTGGAAACATTAGCTTACAGTAAATACTCGAAAAAAATTGGTCCTACTGAGGCACTAAGATGGGCTTCAAGTGTGTGAACAATACTGTGGACTCAACATTAGCTCTACTCAATACTCTAAATAATTAGCCCTGCCACAAGCTCAGAATACATCTACGTAAGCAATATACTTTAAAAAATTTCTAACTCTACAAATGTTGCCTTTACTATTCATTTTGAAAACATTCATGCTACTAACCAGGCATTCTGGTTCCAGTATTGTAAATAACAAAAATTTAACTTGGGCAAGAATCTTGTAAGTCTGTGCTGTCAATGTAAAAATGGTAGTGGAGTTAAAATAGTGTAGTAATGTATTGATGCTATGAAATACTCTCTGTATTTGTAACAATTACAGAAACTGTGCAATACCTGAAATATGATTATAAATGTTGTTTCAGATTTCTAAATGTTTTTTTCATAGGATTGGGCAATATATATTTTTTTATTATTCAGAGGTATGGTAGTGTTTTATCTAACGGGATAATAATTAATCTTTGTTCTATAAATACCTATGCATACAATATGAACATAATCATTATGTACAACATTTTATGAATTTCAATTTGTCTGTGTACTTTTCAACTCCACCAATTGGCAGTCTTTTGTGGTAAAATCAAATCACCACAACAGTATCATTGTTTATGCTGTGGATTTTTTACATCTGACTGAATGCTCTCCAAAGATTTTATGACACATGACTGAATCAGGTCCCTTCATAGTAATTACTGCTAGGTCCTATGCAAATTTGAGAACCAGCAACTCATGTTTCCCTGCATTCCTGACTATAATGTTTTAATATAGCAGTCAAGTATTTCCCGCATTCCCGGTACTACTTTTTAGTGCAACCAAGTAAAGGGACAGTTGTATCCTGCACAGTATTGCAGCTGTTTTGCCATCAGCGAGGAGAGGGAAACCTCCTTGTGTTTGTTTTTGTCTACAATAAGTAATGTAACAAAACCACGCAAGCTGACACATCTTCTAAATGGCTAGTTGAGGGATCATACCTTACTTTAATTTTCTTGCCCATATACCAATGATCATACCTTTTCAATAGCATTCACAGCAGTCTCTGAGATCCTGAATAACAATGAAATAATGCTGCATCTACTCCAACCCCAGTATATGTTGAACTAGCCAAAACAGTTCTAATTGGCTAATTCACAGCTGAAGGGACTGAGTGAGGTGGCTCAATGGTAAAATTTTGGACTTACATACAGGAGCACCTGGGCTCAAAAGCTGATCTGGCCATCCTGATTTTGATTTTACATGGTTTCCTGAAATGTCCTTTCCCGCTCCTGTTTCTCTGAGCAACTTTCTTGATGTCTGGTGACCTTGCTGTTGACGAGGAGTTAAGCCCTACGTATTTAACTCAAAGCTGAAGGGACCATTCAAAACAATTAGTACTAACTAAATGTATAAATTAGACAAGTTTTATTAATTTTTTTTTGTGCTACAGTAATTTTCCAAACCATATACAGTAACTAAATTTATGGAGCCTGCATGATAATCTAACCTGGAACATCAAGCACCTAAATCAAGGGTGCTAATCTTAGGCTAGCTGAAAACCACAAAAATCTTGAAACAGTTCTACTTACAAGATGAATGTAAAGTAGTAAAAAATAAAACACTATTTGTTTTAAATTATTCTTTTTATAGTTTTTCCTGAAGTTTACATGATATGATGTCATTACGTTAACCATGTAGAAATCAACCTTCATTGGGAATTAAAAAAACTAGCTTAATAGTAGTCAAAAAAGTTTTGATAGTGCAAGCAAACGTCTTTTATGTTCTAATGCCTGTTGGCTGGGTGGTGTTGGGTTAATGGAAGTTTTGAGGGGTGGTGAAAATCATTGTTAGGTGGGTTATGGATTTGGATACCCGACTAGGGGCCAGACACCGTCGGCATGCGGTGCCAGTTGTTGCTGCTGGTGATGATCTCAGGGTACCGCGGGCCGTTCGCCTGGATGTACGTGGTCCCTTGGTGAATTGTTGGAAGAGTCCCTCGCTCTTGATACTTACATGAAGAATACTGTGGGCCTATTCAGGCTGACCCACACACCTTAAACTGTAAAAAGCTCTGAGTTGAGCACACTGACTGTTAAGTAATTTACGTGAAACCGGGTGAAGGCGGGTTATAAGGGACCCATACCCCGAAATGTCCGAAGGCTGTGTTTGAAATAAAAGACACAAAGTATGAAAACTTGCATATAATTACTCTTGCACAAAAACACTTACATCACTCTAGGTGAAAACTTTACACGGATTCTGGCCTATGGCCTGCCAGATAGGCAAAACTGCGAAAGTACACAGGTGTGCACAAAAATGAATTACTGACGTGTTAAGCTTCCCTGGGCAATGCTATTACCAGGGAAGAAGGGGTGGCATCTCCGGGTGCAGAAAAGAACAGGTTCCAGTAAGTTACATCAGACTATTGAAGCTAAAGATGATTGGCGCGAAAACGTGAAAGTGCTCCCTGACCGCGATGCGGCGCGTTCCGACCCCTTGAGACAGTTGACTGAGCTTGCGCGGCGCAAACTATGGCGGCACGTGGCTCGCCCGCACTACTTTCTGCTTGCCTATAACTTGCAATAATTAAAAGAACATAAACCCTTGCATGAAAAATTGATGAAACCAATACACAAATTACCCTGAAAACAAACAGTTACAATTTATACCTGGATGGCATGAAATGATGGTGAAACAACTAAGGTGAAAAACATGTGAATTTGAGAATTACAAAATGAAAACACTTAGTGTGCCTTTCTTTACTTTCAAATATTTGCTTTTGAATTGCCCTACAAATTATATGCGCTGGGCCTGCCATAATGCACCCACCCCCAGCGAGAGGGGAGGGGGAGGTGTTTGTGGTTGCGCTGCACTGCTCTACACTTTCACACACTCGCACTACACTCGTGTCGGCACTCACGGTGCACTGTTGCCACACTGGTGCAGTTGATGCGACGGACGTGCGGCATGGCAAATGGTCTGGAGGGCAGGACGCCGACCTGCGTCAGTACATTCATATAAGAAAATATTATCTGTTACAATAGAATATTGAATATCAGAGATTGAGGCATAAGAGGTTCAAGTCATATAATGAATTGAATACAATTAAAGACAAACTATATAGCAGAAACATGTTTCTGTTTTACTTATAATCATTTTGAGTTGAAGAAAAAAGTTATCAAATTTCTATTGAGCTCAAGTTTGTTTAGCAATGAATGTTTATGAATCACCACAAGTTTTGAAGTAATTTCAAACTTTGTAAAAAAAAAAAAAAGGTGAAATTCATTTTAATGTAAAATTTTAGAAAATTTGTTAACAGGAAGAAGAAATCTGTAGTAATCATGTGTGTTTTTATTTCTGCATGGCAGAACAGATACATTATGATCAGATAGAAGCAGGGACGTAGTGGAGCCCGAACGTGTTAGAACACCGTCTTGGCACTGCTTTGAAAAATAATTTTATGTTGACTGAGCATCACTTATTTGTAATCCATGAATATGATTGCTTTTTTAGTGACCTAATGAAATCAGAACGCCGACGACAGACTATTTATGGTGTTTTAATGTCTTGCATGATTTGTTTAAACATAAGGACACAGTATTTTACACACAAGTGGGATCAATTTATAAATTAAAATATTTGGATGATTAAAAAGTCGTATTGCCATTTATTGGCAACATCACAACGTGCCCCTCCGACCACTACCCCCACCTTGTTCTCTGTTCCGGCACCTGTCTGCTTACAAGGTAGAGTGTCAAACCATCTTGTTCGTTTGTTGTCAGTTTAGTTAGCCTACTTACAGTAATTATAACATCAAAAAATAATGAAGAACAATGGTGTATTAATAATTTACATCCAGGCTATGTAAGATAAAAGTATCACAATATATTTATCTCATTATTTTATGTTACCTACTTTAATTATGAAATAAGTACTGAACTCCTCCCTCCATCCCCACACACATATACACGCTATTGCCAATGTCAAAGCATTCTGGGACTGCTAATTTTATGACTAAAACCCTGGATAGAAGACAATATGTTTTATTTTAAAAGTACATACTCATAGAATTAAAAAAAATGTGGGTAACTTCTAGAAAGATAAGTCTACCCAAATGTCAGAAATACTGTATATAATAAAATTTATTATAAATGAGTATATTTCATGTTTAATAATCTGTGTTAACAGGTTGCCAGCGTCCAGACAATCCAGTTAACGCCAAACTGTTCTGCACAGCCATCAGGTACAGTCTGTGATACAATCCATGTATTTATAGCTCATTAATTTACCAGAGTACAAAGCAACACTGAAATTAATTTAGCATCTATATTATTATCCAAAAATTTTAGAAAGTTGATGTAACTGCTGCTTTTTACATTATTATCAAATCAGCAAGCACAGATTAGTATCATTCTACATCCTGTACGTACCACTTATACATTGTTTCAAAGACACCAGTTTTGCTCTTATGATTATTGTCTGTGTTGCAATAGTTTTGCTGTGTTCAATTATTAGTCTCTCATTGCACCACGTTTCCTGTAACTATCTCATCCATTTCTGTGTTGTCCATGCATGACTAGACAAGTAACATTAATTATTAATTAATTTTTTTCTTTACTTTTACTTTTGAGCTTTTACTACCTACAGATTAAAAAATATATATATAAATAAACTTTACTAACTATACATAGTACAAATAAAATTTTACTTATAAAAATACTGACTTACTCATACTCCAAAAACATTGACCTGCTAGTTTTTCCAAGCAGCATATTGTGTTTCAAAAATATTGTTTCCCAAATTCTTGCTATTCAGTACACACAAAAAAAATGTATATTACTCCCAATTTATACAACCAAAAATAATGTAAAGCATTGTCTAATATTTAGTTTTGCACACACACACACACACACACACACACACACACATATGCACACCTAGCTCTCTCTATCTCTTTCTCTCTCTACACACACACACACACACTGCTGCCATCCGGACATTCAGGACCCTGCCCGGGCGTGGTACCTACCACATGATACTTACAAGTCCGTAGGTTTCCCGGGGCGCGAGCTAGTTGCGGAGAGAGCTAACACAAGTCGATGGTGATCTCAGGGTGAGGGCCACTTACAGGGTGAGGGCTGCTTGCCCGTGCGGCCTCCGGCGGGTACTGACGGCCGTGGTCTGACCACACAACACCCAATGGGTTGGAACACAATAACATCTTCAGGCAGTGGTGTTAAAGGTTGACCTGGGTTTATTACCCACAATACCAGATATATTCTGTACCATATAAGAAGGCCACTTTTTGACAGCTCGGCGAAAGTAGCGCCACTGTTTACATCTGACTACGTATCCTTCCGCCATCAGCTGGTCCGTCACGTTGGGGCTGTATTTTTTATCAACACGCTGTCAGCTAATCCAATTCTCATTGTACTGTAATGCTAAACAAATTTTAAGATATTTTAAGACTGACATCTGTCTAAAAATATAAGTAGGTTATAAAAGTAAAAATATAAAATGTTAGATATTTGATAACTCTTTTTTAATTTGTCCGAGATAGTGAATTTGGGTTAAAATTGGCGAGACGGTCTGTTGTATCTATTATTACACTTTGGACGTTATAGCTAATATATTCGAGTTGGAAATATGTGACGTGGAATAACGTTAGAATTGCTTAAAAACTATTCACGCGTGTCTACGGAATCAAGGAGATGGGTTTCGAGAGAACAACATGGCGTATAATTTACGTAGACGAACGATTACCGGCCGAATATAAGTGACTTGTACTCCAAATCGTTGTATATGAAATAAATGTTACTTTAAAAATTATGCAGAGCTCGTGGAAAAATATAACTATTGGCAAATGTTTGTAAATTCGTTATATATCACGCAGGAAAGAGATTCATTTCTGGCAGGTAATAGCTCGCAGAATATCCGATAGATAGCGCGCAGCACGTCACGACGAAGTTTTGAATAACTCTCTTTATGTACAAAAGATGGCGTATATTTTAAAATTGATAATTCTTATGTTACGGGCTGAAAATACATTTAAAATTCGTGTCGTTTCGTCAAATTATTAGAAAAAATAATTCAACAATATTATATAATATTTCTGTATGCTTTTGGAATTAATATCATGGACGTGTTGAAAGCAAGGTTTGAGGTGGATTATAAGACGTGAAAAAGCTTTCTGAAGTTAGCACAACTTCAGAAAACTTTTCCACGTCGTATCGTTCTATTGTACATTTCATTTTGATCACCTAATCATAACTACATTATCACGAAGTTTAGTTTTTAACACTAACAACCACTGTTTTGTGATCACATAAAATAAAATGTATTAATTAAACTTGGAACTCTTTCTTATCGCGTATTTTCTGCTTGTCTGATGTGCGTTGGCAGTGCACTCAGAATAGCCAACATAATATTAACTTTTGTTCGTTCGTGCATCAGCTGATACAGGATTTTCTAAATGGCACTTTGTTTGTTTCGTATTAGTCAATTGCCACTCACTGACTGTCAGAAAGTGGCCTTCTTATACGGTATGGACCATACAAGCATGTGGCGAAAGCCGAACACCCGAACTGACACAAATTAAAATTAACAATTACACTGTTAAAAGAAAATACTGATGCGGCAGTCAATTTAGGTAGTGCCCAAAGCGAAACAAATTAAGGCGAAGCCTGGGCCAGAATGTCTGGCCAAGATGTTAGCCAATATACAACCGAAGTCGGCCGGTGCCGAATATCTAACACAGGCTCCCGCATGTGGGCATGACACGGTGGAGTGAAAACTACTTAGACAAGTCCACCTCGTGGCAGGGTGACATGAGGGCTGAAAACACTTAGATTTCCTATATAAAATAAGGCGGCTGGTGGAAACTAACACAGAGTATCACACAAAAGTTGAAGGCCCTCACGGGATGCACCTGCGTGCGCCCTCCCCCAATTAAGGTTGCTACCAGACTTCCCATCATGGCCGCCGGAACAGTGCTCTCACGAGAGCCTTTCCATGCCCACACAAGTTAATACCCTTATTTATAACCATACATATGCACACCAAAAAAAAAAAAACCCCTGTAATTATTACAAATAAGTTTTCTCCGATGTTGATTTTAGTTCGCTGTCTCAAGTCACATTCCTCGTGTACCACCTCTTAACCTGAGGGGTTGGAGAGTATGCCGCTGTGACGTCAGTGACGTCGTGTACTTGCCTTTCACGCCAGAGTGGCCTATCGCACCAGGTCCCTTGCACTACCCACACTGTGCTCCCCAATTATTCTGCTTTCATCTTTCTCCCTCACACACGTGCACACTCACTTTCGGGGTTGCGTCAGGGTGCTTTTGGTGGCTGTTAGGACTGGGCTTAATTTAGGATGCCGGTGGTACCGCGTCAACACATATACAAAGCCATAAAACCATTGTTAATATTTCAGTAGTGGGTTTAAGATGATGTAATTTGAAACACTATAGAAGTGAGCAAATAATCTAGAGACATTTAAACTACAATAAAAAGAGATTATTCATGAGTTAAATACTTTTATTTGTGAAAATAGTAATATTACTTCAACTTCTAGTTTATGGTTATTTCCAGGATATTATTTCTTTTTCATATGTCTGACAATTGCGGACATAATAAGTGGGTTTTGACAAAACAATTTGGCACTTCAGGAAGTTATGAATTTTGGTACTGCTACAAATCCATGTTATTCAGTAATAAATTGCTAACCAGATATAGCTAAAAAATTCATCTTTTAACTATAAATTGATACAAATAATACCTTTTATGTAATACATTGCAAGTCACATCAAAGTAATATTTAAAAAATTTGTACAGTCCTACTGATTTTGTGAGTATTTTCAGAAATGAACATTTTAATTACTACAAACAAATTAACTTTCAATTTAAATGGGAATCTTTGCTAAACAATGTTTTAATGAAAATAACATTTTTGTTCTACTGAACAAAATGGTAGCAGTAGAGGAAATTTTAAATTATACAGTAATCAAAGTGATAAGGAAATAAGTGGTTTTTATTTTTTCCAGTGAAGTTTACATTTTATACCATGTGAAAAAGAGAAAAATATTCATGGGTACACTGTTATACTCTGACATGCCAAAAGTCATAGGATAGGCCTTCCTCTAGCTTGGCGAAGTGCAGCAACTAGTCGTGGCATCGATTCAACACGTGGACGAAACACCTGTGGAGAGATGCTGCCCATGACATCTAGATAGCTACTCACAGCTTCCTACTACAGGATCTTGGTGCGAATGGACCTCCCCACCATGTTCCATATATGCTTGACGAGGTTCACGTAGGGCGAATGAGGTGGCCATAGCAGTCGTTTGTAATTCTCCAAAATGCTCTTCAAACCGGTTCTGAACAACATGGGCCCAATGACGCAATGCATCATCCTGCTGGAACACCCCATTGTCGTGGGGGTACGTGAAGGCCATGAAGGTCTGCAAGTTATCATCAAGCGGTTCAACCATGTCAGAGTGCAACTGATACAGGCTCGGCACTTCCAAGATGACGTGGTACAATGGTGCCACCGACTATTACCTTTGCATACTGGTATCACTGGATAAATGACTATGTATACGGTACTCTCGCACTTTGAGAAATGTTGCCGTAATGACGTGTGGTGGATACTGTTCCAGTGGCTGCTCGGTGACCTGCTTCAAGGGATACAGGCTGCCGAACGGCAACACGAGGCTGTCCCTCCTGTGCGTGGATGGCGAGTGGCAAGTGCAGAACACTGAGTGGGAGAAGGTTCCTCCTTGCGAACGTGAGTTCAACTCTAGGAAGTGGTAGTACGATGCACGCGTGAAGTCAACGGACCTCCCTAGCCGTCATACGGGTGTCGTCGTACACAGTTGTGTCTAGTCTAATTTTTACAAAACTATGGAATATTTCAATGTGAATCTTTCTTCAGGACAGAAATGAAAGTTGATATTTTGTTGCCAATTCATGAATTTGGTTACTGAAACACAAACGTGGTCGTTGAAAACTGTCAAGAGTCAGTAAAAATTGCTGTTTACTATATTTATTCTTCTGTAAACTAGCATTTTAAACCATAGCAACAATTCTGTATATTTTCTTAAACCTACAGTCACCACTTAAAATTCTGAGGAACCAGAATATGTGCGAAGCTTGATTATGCTATTTTCCATTGCCATCGCAATGCTTCCTTATAACTGGGTGTAACCCTGAGGGATAAAAATTTTATACCAGGGAGACCCCGTAATTTGTAAAAGGCATACGGAGGTGTTATAAATTATATGATATACTGTAACTAAAATACGTTTATTAAATCTACAAAAGTATCAGTTCATACTTGGTGTAATTACTTCCAGTAAAGTGTGGTGCCTTTGTTAGAGGCTTTTTACAGTAAAGTGAGCACTTTTGAAATCAATTACTGACCAAGACTACACACATATTACCAGTACAAATTGATACGCAGGCTCACAGTTAAGTTGTCACTGAATTAATGAAAATAGTTCTAAGACCTTACTGCATTGAGAGTGTAATATTATGTAAATTTATGCCAATAGGCTATTCACAGTAAAGTGATCACTTTTGAAAGCCTTCTCATTTGGAATAATAGTCAATAAATATATTTTAATTTTGCCTTAGACGTTAACTTCCGAGTGCAGTGGAATATATACACTGTGTTTATTACTTACATGACAGTATTTATTTAAAAAGGTGGTTAAAGGATAAGAAATGGCTGAAAGGAAAAAAGTAACTAGAGCCTCAAAAGTGCTCACTTTACCATGAACAGCCCGCATTTAAGTCTGAGGTTGTTTTACACATATAAGAACATGAATCCACATATTATTAACATATTTACTTTCATAAAAATTCCTTGTTTTCCATTTGGGTGAGATACGAATATAGTGAGACAGGTCCATGGCAATGTTAATTTTAAACACAGCCGAATTTTACGAAATGAGGAGGAAAGTAGATCCCAGGCAGGGCTTTCAGAAGTGCTCAGTTAACATTAAACAAGCTGTATCAGTAGTAAATGGGAATTTCTGTGATGATGCCAACTTCAAATTCACATAGTTTTTAACTGTTTACATTATGTTGGGAGACGGATTTGACTCATAGGGAATTTTGTGTGTGTACATATATATATACACACACACACATATATATATACATACACAAACACACACACAATATCATCTACCCAACAGTCTATTGTCAGGCACTACTGCACTACCCCACTGCACATTTTTATATTTTGCATATAAAGGTGATTAATAATATTTAATTTAAAAAAAATGTAATTTTTATTGTTTCTTTATTAATTAAATTAATTAATGATTCAAAATCACATAATATAATTTTTCCCTTAATCTTCCACTTGACGCTTGCAGTGATTTACATGGTGCTCTGGCCTGGTGCTTGCACAATATTTGGCAGCAAAGGAATGTTGTATATGCCAATCCAGGGTATATACTTATTTAGAAAATGTGTCTTTATAGAAAAAACTATTATTACAATAATAATTACTCCTATTCTCCTGCATGAAACCACTGAAAATGGACATCTTGCATGGTACAACTATGATTGTACAAATATCTCCGGTACAACACTACTGCAGTAATGTAGACAGAATGCTGTACGCAGTGTCTTTGACACCTGAAGTCTGTCAGTAGGTTAAATGAGTGTCATAAGGTGTATTTATATAGTGATCCCTTATGTGTTTTACTAACTATCGTATTCACTTCCAGCTATCTGCGACCCGGCCTGTCAGAACAACGGCATCTGCACCGCCCCGGACCAGTGCGACTGCCCTGACAACTACAACGGGCCCCAGTGTCAGTACACGACGAGTCCCTGCCTCAACTTCCCACCCCTCCCCAACAACGTGAGGAGGTCATGTTCTTCCAGGTAAAGTCGTGCGACAGTGGATTACAGTTAGTTTGGATGCTTTCAGTGTATGCCAGCGATGTGGTTAATTTGAGCATCTTATTTCACCATCCTTTGCTATCATGATCTGATTGGTTAATTATGGTGTATATTATTTTTTGCATAAATTTGAAATTTTCATACTTTGGCATATGTTTCCATACCTGTGATTGGGTAAGAGGGTTGAAACTTTGATGGTGGCAAATATTTATTTACGATTCATACAAAACAGATACATGTTTTAAAAATTTACTGTCATTTTACGTAGTCGCTAGTGTTGTGTACAACTCATTGTCGGTGGCGTGGAAGTCGTGGGATACCTGTAGCAGCACCTGTTCTGTTGATAGTTGAAAGTAGAGCAGTCTAATACATGACGTATTTCAGGAACAGTTCTGAAGCGAAGGACACGCAGTGGTTACTTCATCTTAGGAATTATATCTAAATCACAGGGGCTAAAGTCCAGGAAGTACGGTGGATGATAGAGCACTCCCTAACCCCAATGGAACAAATCAGCCACAGTTTATGCTGCATGCACCCAAGCACTATACTGTAAAATGACGGGTGGGTTGTGAAGAAAGCATTGCCACTTCTTTCTTGAAGCTGGTTGCATGTTGTGCTCCAAATATCTACAATAACACTGCACATTGGCAGCCTGCCCTGAGGTTACAGTACGTGTTGGGATGACACAGTCACAGTACGCAGTTGTACACGAGAATCTTCATGGTTCTGACGCCGCTGGGGATCTGATGAACTTTTGATCTTTGTGGTGACCTGCACCTGTAATGACACCGCTCATTCGAGACCGACATTTCAGTTGGGGTTTGTATAGTTTGGTGCACTGTAATGGTACAGCGCAAAAAAGCCTCACCCTCGCACTCAAAGTGTTCCACGTGGGTAAAAGTAGGATTGTACCACAGCCAGAAATACCACCTGTTCTTTGAAGTTGGAGAAATTCTTTTTGTTCAGTCAGTAGTTGTTGCGGACACATCCCTACACCAGCCCATTATATCTATGCTGCAATCAGGGAGGACTTACAGTGGTTTGCTGATGGGCATTTGGTTATTTATGATACATGAACCTGTAACGTTGCTGCCACAGCAGGTGTCGAGTTACTCTGTGGCGCCTGCCACCGGAGTTTACCTGTGTCAATGCAGGAGGGTTCGGTTTCCCAAAGCAACCCTCTCACCTTACCACATTGGCACCCCCTGACACTAAGACCACCTACATCTGCTCATTGTTGCCTCTCTGTACCTTGCTATATTTATCAGCAAGGGAGGGTAAAGGAAGGGAAAGCATGCTGTGCAGGCCCGGTTAGCGGTCCTGTTGTCAGCGAACCTGACCGGAATAGGGTGGCGTATGTTGAGCCATGTGAAATAATCACCATAGAGCACACAGCTATTGTGCCACAGCATCTCATGAGAACAAAGGTGTTTTTACAGGTTAAAAAGTGACAGTACCTGACCCATACTGTTCGCAGTGGACAATATTTTTGACAGTTTCTAAAGTTGCTCCACCCTCAGCTCCATCCTGAGTAAGTCTTCCTGGTAGAAAAGATGGATCCTTCGCTCCCCTCATCGGTGCCTATGCTATAACAAAATTATATGTCCATGTTCCTGTACCAAAAATCCCATGGTGCATGCTTTACAAGGTTGATTTCAAAGACAGCTCTGAAACTAGTAGGGGAAGATGTACTTTTCTGTCACACTCCAAAGTTAGGTAAGTTTAGACCAGAAGAGATTAATACCTATTCCATTTATGCTGTTCACACTAAGTACTGATTGAGAATTCGACATTCAGTCTTTGTTCAGTGCCAGCCAATCATTTAATATTTATCTCACCAAAAGGATACTGGGTTATACCTTTGGTGTCCAACGTGGGGTCGCCCAGACAAATTGGCTGTACAGTTGGATGTTGAATACACCTCAGGGTGGATGAATGTAAAGCAGGAGCAAAATAGAGTCAGTTCAAAATGATTTATGAGAAGTGCTGAGTTTTTGGGCTGATTACGACTACTTTTTTGTAAAGCCTTTGCCAGTACTTGTGAGAATTACACATACAGATCAACTCACCATGTTATAAGTGTTTTCAAGTTACCTTACGAATAAAAACACAATTTTTTTTCTTATGTAGTTTGTATGCCATAACTAAATGAATGATCAGATCAGATACACACAAAGTATTTTTAATAAGTCCAAAACCATGAATAAATTAAAAATACATAATAAGAAAGGAATATTTGTACCACACCTCAACATTTTGGTTCAATCAACTGCACATGATCTGGCTAAGCTCGATGTATGTAAAACAAATTATGCATAGATAATTTTGCTGACTTTGATTTTGTGTAGTGTAATCATTCATTATATTATTTCCAAGAAATTTGCGTTGCAGATCATGTGTTTATGAATATTTACAGGACCTGTACTCTGTCGTGCATTGACGAGCACCACCGCTTTCCAGACGGCTCTTCTGTGACCAACATGGTGTGCAAGGATGGTGTTTGGACGCCCTCCCGCCCAGACTGGGTCTCAATACCTGACTGCAAACGTAATTATTTGCCACTTATCACTAACAGTTAAAAATACACTGGTCATTCTAACGATAAAAAATGGAATTTCAACCACCAAGATACAGGAAGATTCAACAAATTAATACTTTTATTTACTTTTTGCTCTACATGAAGGGCAGTTTTTTTTTAAAGTACCTAGATTTACAGATTTACTCAATTACTATAAAACCTCTTTTTTACAGTCCCTTATTTTACAACTTCCTGCATTTTACACCTACTTTTTTTCAGTTCCATTTACAATTTTTACAGTGGAAACTTCCCTCTTTTTATCTTTTGTGCATTTTGCAACATGTTTTCCTGGTTCCTTGAAAAGTTTCAAAAAGGCGTTTCAATGTATAAGCTGCACATATTTCCAAAAATGTTGTTGAAAAGCAAATATAAGCGCATCTTAAACTCAAGTACCATAATTTTTTTTTCAAGGGATTTTTTAAAAATACAATTATGATGTAACTGGAATATTCTTTCTTTCTTTTCATCACTGTGTATTTACAATATTGTTACCAGCTGAGAACCAAAGCAACGTCTCGAGCCATCTCGTCAAAGTAGTATGCACACCGGTGCGGTGGACCTGTGTGCGCAGCCAGTGATATAAGTGGGGGTTAAACTGTAGCTGGAATATGGCATAGAGTGCATGTGCGCAGTAACCACTCTCCGTGTTCCAACACTGCACTGCTTCCTTGCCAATAGCACTATCGAAACAAACGTGGATATTATTTGCCTTTAGACCAGTTCATGTAATTAAGTGTTTCAAGGTGTTTTGGCTCTTTCTCTGACCTTATTTTAATGCAACTAAAATATTCTAAAGCTAGTCAAAAAATTGCATGAACCCCTTAACTTGCACGTTAGTTTTTCTGTTCAACTGTTGTTAATGAAGGACTTTTTGGTCTGACAAGTACTTATTAACATGTAATAGTAACTTACACAATGTAGCCCATAAGAATAATTTTGTAATTCTATTGCAAAAGCGGCAGTTTCGATGCACCGACAGTATCCAGTTGTAGTTACAGCTATAAATGTGTCCTTATTTGTGCTGGTTTCTGACAGCGCACAGCGTCAATCATTATTTTATGTATTCAGCAGCATGCCATAAATAAACGAGTATACTCAGGATAACGTGTTCAGGGGTTGATATAAAAAGGTGGGTCTGTTTAGAAAACAAACACAAACAAACATGTTCATCGCTGTTGATCACACGACTTGATAGTTGGATTGGATGTGGGTGAGTCAATGTTGGGGACGTGTGCAGGAAACAAAGATTGGTCTAGCGCATCTTTAGTTTGTGGGTTCAACCGTGAACAGAGCATTTACTGCTCCAGCCCAAGTCGGTCAGCAATAAAAAGTTTGTGGCATACATTATGAGTGGTTTGTTTGCCACCAGAGAAGCATGCGGTTAGTAGACTAGTCCTATGGTCATTGCATCATTGGAGGCCTCCAAGTATGCTGAACACCTGTTCACCAACTTTCTTATCAGCTTGGTTTGAAATGTGGTCAGCACTCTCCCTGCGCTCTGAAACTCTTAAAAGAAGCAGGGCGACACACTGTGCAGCAAGCTGAACCCATCCAGCAAAATTTACAGAAACCTCTGCCTGTCGAGCATCTGGCATCTATACCAGAAGGTCATCGTTGATAGAGCCATTAGAGCTTCTTGAGTTCATCGCTCAATATAACTGTAAGCAGTTTAGGCAACTGCTCATAAGGCCACAAACAAAACTGACATTTATCTTGTTTGATAGCAATAAACCTTGGTTCAAACTGACTCAACTATCTCCTTAATTTCGAAAATGATCATTTATTCTGTCAACCTACGTGTCTACATCACAACCATGATCAAAATTCCAGCTGTACCCACTTTGTGGTAACTGTTGACAACTGTTGATGAGGGAGTAATTGTGGTGCTGAATTTCTCAGAGAGTAAAGTGTGTTTAACGCAGAACTACTCTCCATTTCATAAGGGATTCAGTGTTCAGTCACACATCATCATCTTGATAAGGAATCATTAGGTTTGATCCCATTTGAACATCTCTACAACTTATTCATCTGGTTTTTTCTTCTCATACACAAATCTGTGGTATCCCACCACTTGGGAACACTCTTTGAGTAACTATGGACAAAATGTTCCGTGCCTGACCACTCTAAACTGGCCCCTCCATCTTTCATCTGGTAGAGGTGGACTGGCTAGAATTTGTAAGAGTGCCCTCCTTTGCTAATTTCCTCAGCTGACGATTATTGAAGTATATAAATAACAGATCAGTAGGCTGCTACAACATCCACTATGCCTCATAGCTGGTCTATGAATACTGTAGAACCCTGCTATAACATACCCTTTTATAACATTTTCCTGGTTAATAAACTACTGTCTTTTGGCCCACAAACATATTTTCTACAGACACTTTCCCTGTTATATGGTTTTCCTTAGGTTACATAAAGTAAAATTAGTTAGGTACCTAACTTCAGAAATGTTATAACACAGTTTAACTGTACACATGTAATTTAACTCTTCAAGAAAAGTTTCCCTGGTTTATCAGAGAAAATTTTTCAGTCCTATTAGAAAAATTTGAAGAGAGTAGAGTTCATCCTGTTGCATCACATTTGCTGATGCGATACCTGGATGTAAAGACTGCAGCACTGTTACTAATCCAATATCTCCTATCGAAATCTGTCGATAATGTGAATTATACTATGAACTGTTGGAAGAACAGGATTTCTTCACTTGTTGATAATACTTTCCTCTGTGCAGCCACATGCGACCCACCGTGCGAGAATGGAGGACAGTGCCTCGCACACAACATGTGCCAGTGCCCGAAGGAATACCGCGGCCCTCAGTGTCAGTATGGTGAGTCGTCCGCTTTGAATTAACAGTTTCGTGTTTTGCCAAGAGGAGGTACCATTTCCAAACCTCACTCATTCTTTTCCTCTCTTAATCCCACTCTGACAGAAGCACACAAGTTGAACAATCTCCTTGAAACTTGTATAAGTAATTGACCATGACTTTATGTACAGTACTTTATGCTTAAGCAGAGGTTGTAATTATTAATTGATAATAACATCACACATGCTTGAAACATAAAATATAATAGAAAACTATTTCAAAAATAAACATTTGTGTATTTGTTATTTATGGTAAAATAATACTGACTGTAGATTTATAAGTTTTGAAGAGGAATCATTCTGCCCAAGAAGAGACTCATCTACTCATGAATTAGGAATTTATCCATCCTAATAATTTAATTGCGAGTCAGTTTAGCACACTTAGTAGGCGTGTTCCATTGGACACATTCCAATTTCATTCTCTTGTTAATATAAATTGTAATGTTCCGTCTTATTTACTACCGTATTTATAATAATGCAGCCGCACAGTTGGGCGCCATCTTGTAATGTTGCGGAAGTATTACCCTGCCGAATGTTTATGTTGCCACGGCTTGCTCATATGTAGAATACGAGACTCAGTACCAGGTGACGCCGATTAATTAAAAAGAAGAAGTTCCAGATCAGTTTGCTTTATACTTTATTTATCATTGAAGTTTCACAATGCACAGACGACTTTCCAGTTTGCAGAGTACGAACTTTCATAATTAGTTAGACCAGTGCAGAAAACAGCGCCACAGTAGTTTACAGTTTATTAATGTCTCAAACTTGCCTCGCAAGACTAAGTTATGAAGGCAGGAGGGATGTTCATTCCCTCCTGGCACCCTAACGACCCCCCACACCGGCGGAAATAAGTTGATAGAATTTAAGTGACGTTAAACTGAAAAAAAAATGTGAACAAAAGATCTTACTGTCACGGGTGCTTGCCGGTGTGGGTGAAATTCTTCACGCCTGATGCGCCTTCTCACGCCCAATGTGTCTTCTTCGACGGTTGGTTACTTTCTCTCCTATGCGATAGGCACCACCAGTATATATTAGGCAGGCCTATCCCCCCCTTCTCCTAAGATAAGCGCATGGCCTCCGGCATCTGCCAGTAGCGTCATCCAAAATTACGCTGTGTCCCGCGCTCACAACATGTTATTGTACCCGCAATGGCCGCATAACCAAAACAACAACTTTCGAAACTAGACAGTAAACGGACTCCTGTTACAACGTAAACAGCAGATGTCCATTCGATAACCTTCAAAAGCACACGTCTGCTCGACAAACAAACACGGGAAACGAACCACCGCGGCTTTAACTTGAAACCTGACAAAATATTATGAAGCTTTCCAAAGCTAAATACACACGAAAGAATGTTACACCCGTGTCCCAAAAAATTAAACATACTACGTCATTACAAAATATTCCTTTTTTTTCTTGTCAAATTATTTCCAGCTATGCTTTTCAACCTTGTAAGCTTGTTCTGCATTGATTTCCATTTCCCATATTGTTAAGTATACAGAAAGAGTCCTATGACAGTTTTAAAAAATGAATGCTTCAAACTGACTAGTGTTTAATCCCTACTCAAAAATGAAAAATATACAGCAATTTATATCGCACATGAGGTAAGCCACAATTTAATTTCAGTATGTGTTTTGACCAACAATGGATCATCCTGATTACTTTTACACACTGAATTTCTACTATTACAATTAATTATGATTCTGGTTTATTCCATAGCATTACATTTGCGATTATACTGTAAGATGCTACTGAGCTACATTAATTTTCTTTTAGCTTCTTTTTAAACTAGATGTCCTTAATTTAATATACTGTAGTGAGTTTCATCATGAGCAACAGGACATTAAAAAAAGTTTTAATTATGTGGTTTCAAATGACCTATTTAAGAATAGTTTGAGTATGTGTCCACTGTCAACCAAAACTCAATCAAGACTTTGAAGGACATTGCAGTTTCTTAGTACATATTTTATATCTTTTAATAAAGCATAAATAAACCTATAAAAAAAAGTTGTAATTTTTTTTATCAACTTAAATACTGAACTCTTGTTACACTACAGTTCATTCCTCTTCGCATTACTCCATACTGCTATCTGCAATGTCTTAGTAGACTCACTGATCTGAGTACCATATGAATTCTGTTTCCTTAAAGTGGTCAGTAGCTAATGTATCATGCCAAACACAAATAGGTACCATCAATACCATTTAAATATGTTTAAAACTTTGTTTTTTTTTAAGATTTTTGAAGCAATTTTATATGAAACTAAACATATTCTTTGCAGTGGAACTTCGAGCCAGTGCAAAATTTGTGCAAGAAACACATGGCTAACCTTATATATTCATTTTATGGTCTTCTTGCTTTAAAATTTATGTAGTTGGTACTGAGTCTTTCTCTGAAGTAATTTTAACCCTACGCTCAAAGAGAGGTCCAGTGATATTAGCTTCTAGATTCATCAAAAGGGAGTTGTTATCTTACTTTCATTACTTACATACCTATTACTTTCTGCAATTATTATGTCTTATGCAGATATCTTTTTGACACATTGCAGAAAATTATATCAATGGAATACATACTTGAAGTACTTGGTTATTAAAAGATTTCTTCAGTTTGATTAAAATTTCTAAAGCTTTTTTTTGATTGAAAATATAAAACTTTCATAAAAAGTATATTAAAGTTAACCTAGTCATAGGCATTCTTAGTTTTACATAAGATATACAGTTAAATTGAATTATTGCTCTTACATCAGAGTTTAGTTAGGAAATTTATCTGATGTTATATTTGTGTCATCTTGCTAGGCTCACACACTGTGCCATAATTCACGCATTTTCATTAATTTTGCTTTTGTTTTCACGTGCCTCAAATTAAATCTTGAATCTTCATGTTCGCAGTCTAATACACTGTGAATTTTATTGCTATTGTCAACTAAAGTGACCGCTGTTCATGTGTAAAGCTTTCTTCACCCACACTGAACACACAGCTGTTTAAATACTGCCTGGCTGCACTTCAGGTCCTTGTTTACACACATACTTTTCTATTTATTCCTACTTCTTCATTTAATGATAGGCATCCATTCTGGTCAGGTTCTATGCATAAAACAAAATTAATACTTTTTTTTAAAAATGTTTATACCTGTTTCAGTGCATTTTGTTGAATATTTTGTTTTTCTCACCAGACAGGAGTCAGTGCACAGACAAGAAGTTAATGCAGGTATTCAACGGCAGTAGTTCGTGCACGGACTCCATGGACCTGCTCTCGTGTGTGTTGTGGTGTCCGATCGGGACGGTGTTTGAGCAAGCGGCCGCCTCCCAGTATGTATGCTTGTTCTCTGAAGGTGTGTTCCGGCCACAACCACCCCGTTGCATCGCAGGTGTGTGATGACAGCTTATTACTTAATTGTATGCGTGTGCAATGTGTCTGTTTTGTATCAATAGTGGGTTTTTGTTACATATTTTCTTATTATCTGTATTATACAATATCATACCAGTACAAGCATCTTTCAGTAGCTTCCCAAAATTGGTCCTAGATTTCCTCATGTTAATAATGGTTACCTTCCAAAGAAATTTTATGTGCAACATTGCTAGTTTTCCTGCCCGGGCAGATATCATGGGTCTCTCTTTTTTCCTACTTGGCTTTAATGTATGTAAAATTAGTATGTATCCTTTCACCATCAGCTGGTGCATCAAGTGGCAACTGTATACAATTATTTTATTAACACGCTGTCAGCTAATTCACTTTCCATTGTATTGCAAAACAAATTTTAAGGTATTTATAATTTATACATTATAAAAGTAAAAATAGAATACCTCACAAAAAATTCAATATTTTTTAACGCTTAATTTATTAATTACACACATCAAATTTGGGTTAACATTTGCGAGATGGTAATTGTAGTTCTTATCACACTTTGGATATTACAGCTAATATGTTTAGACTGGAAACAAAAGTAATTTGGGGAACTTGCTTCACAACACACTTTTCATTCGCCAACAAACAACTTACCAATGACTTTTGCAAAGCAGTTATTCTACTATTACTGATACTAAACAGCTAGAGTTAGAAATGTGTGGCATGGAATAACGTAATAATTGCTTCAAAACTACCCACGTGTACCCCACTTTCTTTGTTTTATTAAAACAGAATAGCAACAACACGAAAACAACACAAATATGGGTTTGCGGGAGGAAAACTTGGCGTGTAATAGACGTAAGAGTAAAGAAAACAATTACAGACCCAATAGAAATTACTAGTAATCAAAATCATTGTACACGGAAACACAAATGTTACTTAAAAAATATACAGAGCTCGTGGACAAATAAAACCATTGGCATCTGTTCGTAAATTTGTTATTTTACACATGAAAACTATATTTTTTCTGGCTGGTTGTGATTCGGGAGCTGGTTAACAGATAGCGTGAAACAGTGTGTTGTAACAGATGGCGTGGCAGGGCGTGTTGTGAGCCGAGCGTGTTCCTCAACAGGTATCAGTACGTTGGTCTGCATCTCGATTCAGTCTTTGTAAAAGTTCACTTTTCTCCTATGACAAGAGTTTGAAATATATTTCGTCAAATTATTTGAATAATAATTCATCAATACCCTGCAATATTTCTGTAGGCTTTTGGAATTAATTTCAAGCCGGAATTAATTTGAAGCCATGTGGAAGGTGTGATGAGTGGGGGTACGACGTAAAAAGAACTCCCAATGTTTGAATTGCATTTCATTTGGATACAGACCGTTTTAATGTACATTTTGTTTTGAACACATATACATTACTACTTTAGCATGAAATTTAGTTTGTAACACTAATAACAGCTGGTTTGTGATCACGTAAAATAAAATGTATCAATTAATCTAGGAACCCTTTCTTATCCACGTATTTTCTACTTGTCTGATGTGCGTCAGCAGTGCAGTCAGAATAGCCAACGTAATATTAATTTTCATTCGTACATGCATCAGCTGATACAGGATTTTTTAAATGGCACATTGTTTGTTACGTATACGTCAAGTTGCCACTCACTGACTGTCACAATCTTGCTAAGTTATATGAGATTAAATAAATGTCTTATCTTGGGAAACAATCAACTGATTCCTACGAAATTAGGGAAACATGTAGTATAAAGTTAGATCTTTTAAGTGGTTCAGACACTTATTTTCAAAATGGCATCTATATAAACATTTAAACTTAGTATACTATATTTACAAAATCATGTAACCTCCTGTAGACTTGGTGACGCGCCAAGCTTCCCGGCCGTCACACGTCAAGCATTTATGAAGACATTTATCTAGTGACTGTTTTCTCAAACGGTATCATTGTTTTTACAATGTGAAAGTAATGTATGTATTAAATTTTGATTAAAAATATATTTTTTTAAATGTTTTTAAATGTTTTGTTATTTAAACTGGGTAAAGAATTACAAATATTGTCAGCTGTTCTATTAATATTAATGCATGACACACTGTAGTGTCGCCCAGACACTCAATAAATTGCCTGGTGATTCATTTTGCTTCTATGTACTGTGGAAAATGAGGGTACTCATTTGCCACAAGACAATCAATCCAGTTCCCAGTATGCTTCTTCTAAAGAGAGAACTCTTAACCTGTGGAAATGACACTATAATCCTCTTGAGTGTTGTGGTGTCTGCAACTTTAGACCTTGGCTGACAGCCTGTAATGTGCAATGGGTGTATCTTGAATTTAAGGAAACCAGATAACCTATGAAAAGCAACTGAAGAAGGTTTGAGTGTCTATGGCAATGTACATGAAGTTACCAACAAGTACAGTATGAGTATAAAAGAACACCCCAACTTCGAAGATTTATAATATCAAAACCAAACAACCTACAACCTTGATTATCTAATCAAATGAACCGTGAAACCATGAAGTTTGTTTACCATAAATTCATAAATGTTCAATGTGACCACCATGAGCGGCCCGAACGACATCTACGCGATAATCAAACTCGTTCCATGCTCTTGTCAGCCTGTCTGGTGTTACGGTTTGGATGGCGTTCATAACTCTCGGTTTGAGGTGGTGAGGGGGTAGCGAGCTCACATTCGACA
The DNA here is from genome assembly GCA_002778355.1 of Clitarchus hookeri. NCBI lineage: Eukaryota > Metazoa > Arthropoda > Insecta > Phasmatodea > Phasmatidae > Clitarchus > Clitarchus hookeri. The sequence goes on from NQII01001702.1 coordinate 324,778, forward strand.
CATCAATGTGAAGGGGACGGTCTGATGTTTCCTTTATGGTGCGTCACCCCATTGGCACGTAGCTGTTCACCGATACCTGAACGAGACATTGCCGCAACGCTGGATTGGTCGAGGATCAGCTAGTGACCAGGCTCTTCATCACTGGCCCCCAAGAAGCCCGGATCTTACCCCGTGCGATTTTTTCCTATAGGGGTACATAAAGGATCATGTGTTTCGTCTACCATTGCCGGCTAACATTGATGACCTCAAAACGAGAATCACGGACGCCATCCAAACCGTAACACCGGACATGCTGGCAAGAGTGTGGAACGAGTTTGATTATCGCGTAGATGTCGTTCGGGCCGCTCGTAGTGGTCACATTGAACATTTGTGAATGTATGGTAAAAAANAGTGGTCACATTGAACATTTGTGAATGTATGGTAAAAAAAACTTCACGGACGGTTCCACGGTTCATTTGATTGGTCAATCAAGGTTGTAGGTTGTTTGGTTTTGATATTATAGACCTTCAAAGTTGGGGTATTCTTTTATACTCAACCTGCACACTTCCTGTGATTCAGGATCTATTTGGCATTCTACCTGCTTCCTGTAATTCCATTCTATTCCATACCTTACCCACACCTTCAAGATGGGAAAAGGGCCACACAACTAGGGGTATTTGAATGGCAGTTGGAAACACCTGGGCCAGGCAACCCTTGTTGATGGCCAGAATAAATTAATTGACTGTATGATGTCTCCTGCTGCAAAATCCATAGGACAACTTCTCTATCCCAACTTTATGCTGTTAACACACATCCATCTTACTCTCTGCAAGATCCCCTCTTCAACCTCTTTTAGCTCTTAACACTTGCTTGTTGCAAATTGCTCACTGCAGTTTTTAATAATCTATCTTGTAGTCCTGAAATCATACTTGTGGTTTTATTATTGACCTTCCTGTACTCATTCAAACTGCGGCTTTCTGTTTTATTCATGGTACTGTTTGGTTGTGTACTAGTTATTAAATTGTTATTAATAATATTTGTCTGATGATTTTATCAGTTGATGTTTTATTTGTGTGCCACAATTTCATTTTGTTAACTAGTTCCAGTCCAATGGTGCCATACAAAATTGTTATTTTTTTCTTATTTTATGTTACTTTATATATGCCCTCATCAGAAGCAGAGATATCCACACAACAGAAGTCTAAGACAGTTTCCATTAGAAACCTGAGCACATTTGCCATTGTAATGGCNAAGCAGAGATATCCACACAACAGAAGTCTAAGACAGTTTCCATTAGAAACCTGAGCACATTTGCCATTGTAATGGCCTTAAAGTAACTACATACTAATGATACCACTTTGCATGTTGAGGCATGCATGAAGTCAGGGAAGAAGAGTTTGTAATACAGTTCTATGCGGCATCTCTGGACAGAACAAGTAAACTTAAGCAAAAACTTAGGGTTTAAAAAAAACCACAATTTTTTGTATTAAATTAATATCTTTAAAGTAAATTATACATTTTATTATTTTGCCTATATTNAAGCAGAGATATCCACACAACAGAAGTCTAAGACAGTTTCCATTAGAAACCTGAGCACATTTGCCATTGTAATGGTCTTAAAGTAACTACATACTAATGATACCACTTTGCATGTTGAGGCATGCATGAAGTCAGGGAAGAAGAGTTTGTAATACAGTTCTATGCGGCATCTCTGGACAGAACAAGTAAACTTAAGCAAAAACTTAGGGTATAAAAAAAACCACAATTTTTTGTATTAAATTAATATCTTTAAAGTAAATTATACATTTTATTATTTTGCCTATATTNTAAAAAAAACCACAATTTTTTGTATTAAATTAATATCTTTAAAGTAAATTATACATTTTATTATTTTGCCTATATTTAGTATGCAAAAAAATCGGGAAAGATCAATACTTGGCTCATAAGGTTGAATCAGTACTGAGAACTATGGTTGACACACTGAGCTACAAAAAAAACTGAGGAAAAAATAAATATTTATGTGTTTATTATTTGCATGTTGTACTCTGTAGCTCAAAATAAGTAACATTTTTCATTGCAAAATTGTTATCTTTGATGAAATGAAATGTATGATGCTTCGATCCTTACAGTCAGCGCAGATGTGGAGATAATGTCTATGGGCTCCAACCCTCAAATGGGCAGCTACAGGAACTACACTCATCGTACGTCTATCAGCTCAAGTTCATCTAGCGTGCATGTAACCAACACCAGCTGGACAGACCTTCTCACGCACCGTGTCGGGTCCAGGCCTTTCTCGGAGAGCAACGCCATGCTCGAAACAGTGACCACTGAGAAACTGCCAGCTCCTGGCATCTGCTGCACCTGGTCCGGGGACCACTACAAGACGTTTGACGGTCGCATACTCAGGTGTGATTTTACGACCCTTCCAGAATGAGCAGTTTACCGTCTGCAGTCGGTAGTTGTGATGTCAGATATTAACATACATGTATCCGTACGGGGCTCCACAATAAGCAGTTGAGCAGCAGGCAATTTGCCAAATTTTATCTTGGACTGCAGACTGCTCTACCGCAAGTTGGTTATGGCCAATCAGAGCTTGTTCTTGTTTGATGTCATTTTCTGTAGAATTCTAGAATAAAGAAAACTAATAATTTTGTAAACATATCTACATACAGAAACATAACCTAACAATGCCAAACACATCTTGACTTCATTCAACAAGAGTAGTATTTTTAAATTTTTATTTCCAATTTTCTTTATATAATTAATTTTTATTTTATTTTATAATAGTTGCATAACAATGCACCAACGAAAATCAATACTTTAAAAAGAATGTTCAGATTTTACTTCTTATTGCATAATTTTTTTGGGAATTTTTCTATTTGGATATGATAATCAAGAATGAAACAACACCTATATCACTACTGATGTACGTATCACTAATATATATTATTTATTTATTTCAAGTCAATAAGACACATTTTTAGAAGTGCTTTCAATCAACTGCTCATTGTGAATGCCGCACTTGCTGCCTGCTGACAGCGGACTGCACGACTGCCAACTGCAGAGAGTGAACTGTCGACTGCTCGTTCTGGACGGGCATTACTCATGTCTGCATGACTGCTGTTGCACTTGCAAGCTGAGTTGGCTTGTGCACTAAAGCTGAATTTGTCAGGGAGGTACAACTGACACCAACCCAAACTGACCGTCTTGAAAATGTACAGTTGGCTAACCACACAGTGAGCAATTGCAAACCATGTACGTTTGTGTGCGTGGGGATGTTGAAACTGTGGACTATGCTATCATGCAAAATTAAAACAATCTTCTCGTAATTTGTGACATAATTCCATGTAATGTGATTATGTGCATGGTGATATTTCTTTATTTGTTTGTGAGGCGCTATCCAAAAGTTCAGGGAATTTCAACAGCACATGTGAACTTGAGGTACAGTGGACCCCCGAATTTGCGACTGTCCATGGTTCCTGAAAATACTGTCACAAAATCAAAAATGAACCAATTTTAACAATAAAAGTGCATTTATCTGTGAAATTTGTGTTTAATCATCTCAGGTGCAAAACCAACATATTTAAAAAAAATAAATATTGATTTAATTTAATAGACCAATGACTTCCAAATAAAATGATACCTCAGATATGGGCTGTACTTGACGTCTCCTTGCCATAAAAATGTTTATATAGTATGCTGCCCTTAGTTTTATCAATTGCAAAGTCTAATTTTTAGTGACATATAGGAAAATTGGAGAGTTTACTATTTAAATATTAATATATTTCAACAGACACACGCCATCTGAATAAACAGATTTCCTGGAAGGGTGTATACAACATCCCTTTGTTGCCAAACAACGTGTGTACTGAGTCTGAGCACTGCATAACTTATGGGAGGTGCCAAGTGGTAGCTTATGGGAACAGAGAATGTGGTTTTGGATTATTAATTTCTGAAGGTTTTAAACAACCAAATCTTACTGACTTTTTACTTACTTACCTCTGTCTCAAAAATTACAAGTTTATCAAATGAAATATTATCAATCACTTCAAAAGGTACACATCTGCCAAATAAAACTAAAGTTGTGAGTGCACAATCTCTGGCATCCGTGAAGTATGAAACGACTACATAGGTATAAGCTTTGGCTGACCTTGGATGAACTCTGTACGGCTAAGCATTACCTTTCCTCCCCTTACGTGGTTGGCAGGTAGGAGGTTGTTGCCTAGCAACCAATATGGTATCGTCACACCGTCCCTCTCGTGACCAACCAGGTGTGAATAAAGGAGCCTATGGAGGGAATGTTGCTTCTTNATGGTATCGTCACACCGTCCCTCTCGTGACCAACCAGGTGTGAATAAAGGAGCCTATGGAGGGAATGTTGCTTCTTCACCCGTCATCTATTTGTGCATATAATGTTACGATGCTCACTTTAAACCAAAGATTTGAACCCATTTTCACTGTTTTTACTTTTTCGTAATGTGAAACCAAACATAGACAACACATCACAACACCAATATTTTATCGCTACTTAAAAAATTTTTAAATACATTTTGATAAAGACTTATTGCNAGACAACACATCACAACACCAATATTTTATCGCTACTTAAAAAATTTTTAAATACATTTTGATAAAGACTTATTGCATCTTTGCCAACATTTTTTCAATATTTTTCTTTGGTTTCTTGGGATTTTTTGACAGCTGCTGAAAATGACCCCGTATAATCGCTACACTCATAAAATTCGTACTCGTAAAACCAGGGGTGGCCAACACTGTTGCTACGCGCACAGTCGTAGAATGAAGCATAGCTATGGACTGATAAGGGTGCTAAATGGAGGAAAGAGGAGTGCTCTAGACAAAGCTTCTCTTTACAACATGAATCATGTGTGTGGCCTTACTTATACTGTGTACCATATAAGAAGGCCACATTCTTGACAGTTGAAAATCGCAGTGTCTTTTCGTTTATGTATCCATTCGCCATCAACAGGCGTGTCAAGAATAGGCTTTGATGTGGCGAGTCAGCGCGTCCAGGAGGTGCTGCTCTGTGTGGCAATTGGTGAACTGCTTGGGTGGCGCTGCATTCGTAAACGGAACTTGGTGGACGTGTGTAGGGTCGTTCGTAAACGCGGTACACGAAATATATGTTACTTTAAAAATTATACGGAGCTCGCGGGAAAATAAAATTATTTGTATATGCGCGTGAATACGTTATTTTAAACAACAAAACTATAATATGTTTCTGGGTGTAGTTCGGGATATGGATAACAGATGGCATGGAAGGGCATATTGCAAATGATGGTGCGCTTTTAACTCACAAGATGGCAGCACCTGGTTTGAGAGTCTGGAAACTTTGGATTTTTTCATCACATTTGGATATGTATCGTTTTATTGTGCATCTCATTTTGAACACCTATACATTACTATTTTATCACGAAGTTTCGTTTCTAAAACTAAAAACTGCTGTTTTATGACCACGTAAAATAAAATGTATTAATTAATCTACGAACTCTTTCTTATCCGCGTATCTTCTGCTTGTGTGATGTGCTTCGGCACTGCTCTCAGAATAGCCAACGTAATATTAACTTTTGTTCCTTCGTGCATCAGCTGATACAGGTTTTTGTAAATGGCAGGTTATTTGTTTTCAATATATTAAGTTGCCACTCACTGACTGTCAGAAAGTGGCCTTCTTATATGAAATGAACTATACCAGGCGCACGCACTGGGCGTGGTCCGGTCAAAGTTTTTATTGGATTTTCACGTAATTTTCTTAGTTCTACAGTTTGTGGCCTATCAATTAATGGCAGCAACACAACACCTACATTTTATTGCTGCATCCTAATAAACATTTGTACTTTCTAATGAACTTTGATTACAACTTCTTGCAGTTTTGGCTACAATTTTTTTCTTAAAATTTAATGTTTTTTTTTATAGTTCCTGAGAATTCTGTAGTAAAATTACTACTTTCGTAAAATACTGGGTTTACTGCACTTTGACTTTCTGCCACTAGATGGGTATGCTTTTTGAATCAGTGTACCAACAGTCTTGCAGATGAGGACATTTTTTTGGTTTGGTGAAGTTTTGTAAGGTTTTGTTTTAATGATTGAGGGATTTCCTTTCCAACCAATACGACAGATTTTAACAAGCAAATAATCCGTATAAAATTTTGTTTAAAACTTAAAAAAACTGCTACAGGAACTCAGTATATGCTACAGGAAGTCCTTGGAGATAATGCAGTAAGCCAAACCATAAATTTTTTTTGGTACAAACGCTTTAAGGTCAGATGAATATCTGTTGACGATTATGAGAATTCTGGACAACTATCAAGCACAATTCTGAAAACCATAGCAAAATTTTATAAAAACTATTCTTGCAGATTGTGGGCAAACTATTCACACAATGTTTGTGACATAGAAGGGCATCCATACATGACAATTCAATACATTTTGTTGGATGTTTTGAACATGAGACACAGTTCTGCAAAATTTGTGCCAAGGCTGCTGAGAAACAAACAGAGTATTCATCACGTTTCTGTCTGTATGGTATTCAAATAACAAGTTGGGGAAGACCACAACTTTATCTCCAATATTATAACTGGTGATAAATCATGGGTTCGTAGTTATGATCCTGGGACTAAGTAGCAGTTGTCGTAGTGGAAGTTGCAAAATTTATCACGGCTAAGAAAAATGTGTCAAATTTTTGGGCATGTCAGTTATTGATAGATTTATTTTAGCATTCATGGGGTTGTACTTAAGGTATTTTTACCTTCCAGTCAAACTGTCAAAGGCAAGTTTTACTGTGACGCTTAGGAGTGGCTGAGGGAGGGCATGAGGTGTAAACGTCTAGACAATTGGAAGAACAACGATTCGTTTCTCCACCATAACACACTGGCTCACACATCACTCATTTCTTGATGATTGCCAACTTCCAGAAACATTACAGTGGTTCCACACGCCACTTTCCATTTGACTGATTTCGCCTTGTGTAATGTTTTCTTATTCTCCAAAATGAAACTATAGCTAAAAGGGTGTTGTTTTAAAATTATTAAGATTATCCAGGCATGATCACAGGAACTCCTCAACACAGACCTTACAACTTCCAGGGATACATGTAATAATGGAAAAATGCTGGAATTACTGTGCACATGTTCAAGATGATTTTTATGAAAGAGACGGTGAGCACTAGGAGTTACAGTAGGCAACACTTTTTTATATTGTAAAATTCCCTGGACTTTTGGGTAGTTTTTGGGTTGTATTTGTATATGTCACTGAATCTGAGGGTCATATATTTTATCCATTTCATGTCATCACAGTTATGAAAACACAGGAAGCTAAAAATAAATGCACAAGAACAACAAACTAGCTTGTGGTGGTCAGTCAGCTTTGGATCTTTCACACAGCACCAGATGGGAGGCAAACAAAAAATTACTGGTGGCAGGGAAGTCACTAACTACCAACTGGCTCAAAATATACTCCTCCGATAATCAACCTGCCTGGTCAAGACCAGTTGCAACCCGTAAAAAAGATGGGTGACAGCTGCCCTTATGAAGCCAATCGCTTGTGTCTGTTGACTGCCTTCAGCTGAACCTACTTTTCAACTGACTTAGTTACGAAAAGCTCAAAGTAAAAGTTTGGGGTTCATGTCACTTTATTTGCGAAAGGTTAAAGAAGAAACTACTTCCTTATTTTAATGGGCCTGTAAATACGAATAGGCCTTGGATGAATTTAAGCCAATAACTAACCTTCAAGAAAGCAAGGACTGAATCCCATTCTACCTGAACTGGGGTGAAACTGGAGCAACGGCCAGCAACTAACTGAGTCCAGAGTACACAAAGCTTGCCGCCAAATGAATCAGCAAAACTTCCATGTATCTAGGCATTACACTTTGGTATCATTCATGTGACCATTGAATCAAGTCACACTGAAATGCTGGCAGCTACGTAGGCGGATGAGGCTCAACGTCTCGTCGACAGCGAGGTCATTAGAGACGGAGCAAGCTGCTCAGAGAAGCAGGTGCAAGGAGGGAGCTGGCTTGCCATGGCCCGTGGTAAGGAACCATCCCCGCATTCACTTGGAGTGATTTCGGAAAACCATGGAAAACTGAAATTGGGATGGCCAGACCAGGAATCAAACCCAGGTCCTTACGAATGCGAGTCCGAAGTTTAACCACTGTGCCACCTCGCTCGGTTCGAAATGCTGGAAAATGGGCTCCAACCTCCATCTGTTTGGCCTTCTCGCCGATCATTGTGGCCATCAGAACCCTGCCACTTGTTTTCAACTAGTAGCTTAGCACCAGAAAGAGTAAATGAGGTATTATTTGATGTTGAACTTGGAAACTATGAGGAAAATATTCTGTACTAGCTCTTTGCCATTTTTATGAAATTTTATTATTTCTGTAAAGTATTTGGTCAACTATTACAAAGGGGAAATGAATACAGAGAACATTTAAATTTTCATGGTACAAACATGGAACACTGCTTACTATGAAGATGAGGAAAAACCAAAACTTCTTGCTACTTTTGTTTAGAACTTTGAGCAGTGTTAAAAAAATTTTAATTGTAGAGTGAATTAATATTCATGACCAGATGGGAAAAATTAAAAAAAAAAAAAGTATACAAAACAAAACATTTTGTGCTGGTTGCAAATAACCTTTAGAGTACTAACCACGAGGTTGAGAAGTGGTAACGAATGGTGAAAGAAAGTCCATCTCTTCTGTCGAAAAATACACCTTGCTTGTTTGTAGCGATTTTGTGGCTTGAATTTGTGGCATATGAGTGCATTGTTCAACTAAAGGCTTATTAAATGACACAATGTACTTCCATTTCAAGTTAATATCATTTATGCGAGGTGAAAGAATTGAAGTTGAGTAATGTTAGACAATCTACATATTAGGTACCTTATTTAAACTGAATTGTATGTTGTGGAAATAAAAAAAAATTGTTTGCACTTAAATTTTGGGGATAAGAAAAAACAGCAAAATGTTGAGAGTAAGAATGATCTTGGACAAATGTTATGTTTTTAGTAATGAAAAATTTATTTCTCATATACAATGTGTGACTCATCCATTAATTATCATGCTGAAATAACCAAACCTGGTTCTGACATTTTTTCATACTTTAGACATATATGCCACTTAATATGTTCCAGATATGTGTGTATGCTGATCCACATTTTGGCATGGAAAATTACAAAATTTCTTTTGACTATTGCTCAAATAAAAAAATCTTAACATGGTATTTGTGTTGATGTTTTTAGCTTTGGAGAGAATTAAATGTTTGTGATGACTGATGCCCTGTGTTGGGACCATAACACTGAATCACAAGTGCACTTGTTGCACACACACATGCACGCTATTGCTTATGCTCACTGATGGACAACTAATTCAACATCTGTGTACACGCAGTACAATGTTCAAAACTTTCTGCATGTTCCGTTCACTATTTCTCTCCTACCAGCAAATACCATAATAGCATTTTGGCAGTCTTACATCATAATTTTGCAAAAATTTGCACAGGGGTAACCTGAATTTCGGGACCTTAACATAAGCTACCATCTGTGCTAAATGTGTACAGTAACATATTTTTATAAGCAACGCTAGTGATTGTGACGGCAACACAACAGTGTCGCATAGTTTTTACATTCACGGTTCTTTCTACACTGCGGCTTGTCCGTGAGCTTTTGTATAAAAGTGTGCTTGAAGTGTATTTGAATATGTATTATGTATGATTGTACACTGCATTTATTTTGCAATTTTTGTTTCAGTTTTCGCAGCAACTGTTCATACACGTTAGTACGTGATTCTGTGGATGGAACATTCAGTGTCAATTTGGAGTGGGAGGAAGACCATCGTAAAGTTGTCCTGTACGCACAAGACAGAAAATACTCTCTCACAAGGACCTGTAAGTCTGCATATATTTTTATGCCTGCCTACTTAAACTTGATCATCTGTTTTTGTTAAAGTGTATTACATAAAATGTGTGCAAATGTGAGTGATTTTCTATTATTACTCTCTCCTGCTTTGGTTATCTTAGATGATTGTGATTGGTGAAACGAATTTATCTAATTTTTTTGCATATTTTATTGATCACAATTACTGTTTGCAAAGTCTTGTCTGAAATTTCAAATCCAAGAAGTAAGTAATACACAAATATGGTTACCTGTTAGTTCATTATTACATGCCCTTCACATTAAAGAAATGCACCAACAACCACCACCAAAATAATTGGTATGTCATGATACAGGGTTAGCAACTTGAAAATACTGTTACTATGATAAACATCATCAGAGATCTTGTGAAATAAAATAGGGGAAAAATTATGCTGATATTCAATAACAAATTATAGTCAAAATGAACACAAATGGATCAAAGTAGTTGAATTCATAGTTCAATATCCACAATACTGTTTGTTTTGAAGCTTCATTAAGCTGGGAAGGAGAACATTTCCACATTATTTAGATTTATGAATGCGGTGCAGAATTGACGTTCAGTTAAAATTTGTTGATAGGAAGACAATTATAGTTTTACCTGAGCACAGAAAATAAAATGGTACAATAGGAACATAAAAATTAATTAAGTCTTGTAACTGCTGAATGAAGTACATTCGCCATCATTAGCACAATCCCTGTCTCATACACCATAACACTTCACACAGTTGCAGCATTTGTTCTGCCCAGACATTTCCACTCATCGCACAGACCGAAAGATGTCATGTTTACCTCACACTGTTGCATCCTTGCACCCACTTTATGCACATTGGGGTGCTGGCTTTTCATCCGTGGGTTTTTGGCAGGCCTCTGGTACATCTGCATGCATCCGCACGTCCGGGACTGGCACAGCGTCCAATCCTATCCATTACCTTTCCGACCACGTGATTGAATTCTCTATGCACTGCACACATCCTTCGCGTTGCACACATGTTTCTCCTTGTGTCAGTTTACCACACGTGCATGGATACCACTCGTCAATTTGCCACACATGCGTGGGCACAACTTTCTGCCATCTGGGGTGGTCGTATGGACTGACCACGTGCCAGCCATGCTACGAGGATAGGAGTACTTAATACCTGTTAATACCTGGAATGCCAGTTAGCCTCTGCTGCCTAACACAAGTGTGAGCATGAGCTCTCAGGATGATGTGGAACGTTTGGCAGGCGTGGCTGGCGGGCACGAGCGACAAACGGTATGGTTTTTGGTTCCACTCCCGCAAACTGAAGTGCTGTCAGGGTTGCATTGCACACCCATAGATTAAATGAAGGGTGCAAACACTCATCCCTTTTACTAGCTTTACCGGCTACAGTCATCACCTGGTACAGAACATGGTCCTCAGTGCAAAATTCAAAGCTTATTATGCTTATTGTAAAAATAATATTGATACTGCCAGTCTACTATTACGCCCCTTGGAAATACACTAAGTTTGAGACCTGCACAACCTCCATTGGCCGGGAGGCCAATAAACAAAAAATCTGAAGTTTTCTGGTACTGCACGTCTACAAACACGTTGCCAGCCAGGGCACTGTGGCTTGGCCCAAAAACTAATTAAATGAGTCAACAAGTGGTGAGTGCACACATTGGGATGAGGGGGAAAAAAGGTTTAGATGTCAAATGGCAGCCAGAAACTAAATTGAATCAGTTAAATAAAAAGATGTAAAGGGCCCCCCCCCCCCACAATACACGCGTCCGTCCCTCACCGCTGCTGCTTTACGACTGGTGACATGGAGGCTGGAAGGCAATTTCCTTCAGACCATTGCACACAACTCAAAACACTGACAAAACTAAGACAGTGTAGTGCAGATTCTTTAGCATAAAACAGTTCAAACAGAAGTAACCACTTCGTTATGTTAAATAACATCTCTAAAATAAAAACATTAAAAAATGTTTTGGCCTGGGTGGCTAGGAGTATGCAACGTAAATGTTTTGAGTGGTTCAAGGTGACATGCCTGGGTACCACCTGGTGACATCATGTTTGTGCGGAGCGCCTTGTACTGGCCACTACCTTTCTCTGTTGACCTCCCACACTGCCCACTTGCCCTTCCCCACACACTTACACGTGCCCTCGTGGGTATTCTCTGGGTGCTGCTGGGTAGCCACCAGGACTGACGAAAGGTGAGGGGAAAAGGTATGACGACAGGTTTATGCCATTGGTGTATGCTGTTGTGCCTCAAAGCATGAATGGGAAAGAGAGACAATTTAGTATCTCAAATGAGCAAGAAGATACTCATAAAAATACTAACTGAAATTATTTGTTACCATACTTGAAGCATGGGGGTTTTAAGTTTCTCATGTTTTAATTACAACTGGATTATTTTTTTATGAAATTAAATGTGATAAGAATGTAGGGCAAGACAATTAATGTTCTTCCCATTATACGTACCATTTGTACATGTTAGAGCTTAATTTTTATGGATAAAAGTTAATTAGTAAATTTCGGTTTTAAGTTGAAAACTGATTTAAAATGCAAATGGTGTTAATTATTTCTGTAGATACAGCTGTAGGGTCCAATTTAGTCGGTACCACTATTCCTTTGGTTAACATCTGAAAACATGGACTTTATATTATTAAGTGTGTACTATATTTGTGTTCTTTAAATGTCTAATGCAAAATCATAATACTGAGTTGCTTGAAACATTATGTTGATTTTTATTAATTTTAAGGTGCTAATGTTCTAGTTTTTATATGATCATAAATTTAAAACATTTTGCATTTTTACTTTTTTATTATGTGTTTGTTAAGATATTTACTGCTTCAAATAATGCATGTTGTTAACTAGTAAACAATCACTAAATATAAAAGTTCTAAACTTTGAAATTATATGTTGTTTTATTATCTTAAAAAGTGCGAGCAAAACACATTTGAGCTACTCTGAGAATGAATGAGATTAAATCAAGGAGTACCACTTTAGGAAACGAGTTGAATCAAAGTCTGAAGAATAAAAGAATTCTTCCATTACTATTTTGCTGCACCTGAAATACAATTTTTTTTTATAAACATCAGTTTTTGGAAAAACTCTTTTTAAAATTTATTTAAGTTTTTTATGAGTATATACTTATTCTCTTCATGCAGTGTCAGCAATGCATTTATTTTGACACAGTATTATTTCTTGTCTTTTTCAGCAAATGACGTTCCAATTCTAATGTTTGGTTCTCGTCAAATGGCTATCCCAGCATCTTTAACAGGAGTTACTGTGGAGTTCCAAGGAAACTATGTCCTACTTTCACTGACAGCACTGGGAGTTGACATCAAGTGGGATGGTAGTGTAAGTATATTGATATTGAGAACATAATTTTATGTTAATAAACTTATCTATCAGAGCTCCTTGCACTGCTGTAGCATATTTATTGTTACCACTACAAAGAGCACAGGTTCATAACATTTTGTCTGATGAAATACTTTAATATAACTGCCCTTGTCAAGGAATACCTACTTTTGAGAATATCAAAACCATTTTTACAAAATCGTGACCTTCTCCCTTATATCCCTTGGGGCAAGTGTGCTGTTTATAACATTAGTTTATACAGAAAACACAATTTGTTACTTGGTATTTAAGCGGTTGGTTTATCTCCAATGTCTGCATCGCTTGCATTACCACAAAATGCCACTTCATGACTTTCAACTTTGTTGTGTTTGTGTCAATTGTGTATTCACTTCATTTACCTCATTATCTATACCAGAGTGCTTGGTTTTTGTACTCTACTCCTGAAGTCTGTATAAGCTCTTCTTCACCCTTCGGCTCCAGGTAAGCACTGACGGGGATTGATCCTTACTGTGCTTCGGCGATAACTATGGTTGGGACATAAGTAGGGCTCGCATCCTCCTGGTGTCAGGTTGGTGACTCATTGCCTGAAGATCTGGCAACCCTGCCCATCATAACAATTCTTCAACATCCTGTTGACCCTTAAGATGATCCTAACCATAACACTGTTGGTACATTTCCTGTACTTAGTGGTCTACAGAAATATTTTCCAAGTCCTCTGGCTTCCAGTCTTTACATTCTTGCCTTGACTCACACTTGTGTGCTATTTGTCCCTACTCCTACACATGTAAGTAGATTACATTTACATATTTGGGTTCACTGCCTTTATAACATGCTCTCTCTATGTACTGAAATGTGCACAACTTCAACAGACAAAAACCTTACAACTACTAAATTCTGTTACGTGCTCGCTGCTTGACATCCCACCCAAGCGATTGGAAGTGTAGGGCAGCAGTTATATGATAGCGGGGGCAGCAACTCAAAGGATGGTTTTGAATGAAAAAATGAGTGATAGGCCGGTGGCCGCATATCTGTTACAGAACGCGAACCGACACTATAATTCTTATTGCAGCTTGTGCCTCGCTGACCCTGAGAAGCTCATATTTCGCCATTTATCATGCAGGAATATCGTCGTAATCACCATTACATTTCCCAGAACAACATGGATTGCCAAGAACGTTCTAGCCGGCAGCTACCTCAAGTATAAATACCATGTGTGGGCCTCTGAGGGGGAGTGATTAAGAGCCGAGAGTTTGTCATCTCGTGCGATCTTAAGCGACAGTTGGGCGATTCTAGAGTGGCGAGGGATGATTGCAGCAATCTGCGGGACTGTGGACTGGATGCAAGAGTGAAAAGACATTCTGAACAATGGAAATAGACAGTTTTAACAAAACGTGTGGAAATAATTGGAGCAGATTTTTAAGGGACTAGCAAGAGTAAAGACTGTGATTAAGATTTTAATTGAAATAGAGATAGTAATTAAATTTTGCGCTCAATAAAAAAAATAAGAGTTAGTAGGACACTCAGACTGGTAAATAACAGATGTTTGACTGTTTGTAGCATTGAGAATAAATATAATTACTGAATTTAGTTCTTTTATTTTTATTAAGACCTCCATCCCTCACGAACTCGGATAAGCCCTTAAGGCATTCATTGCAACAATACCTTCAGTACTTCCATATGGTTTGTCTTGCATCAACTAGGTTCTTAAACTGAATCATTTTGAACCCACTGCAGCACAAAAAATTAGCCCATTTTTAACCTGGAAAAATTTGATAGCATTGAGACATGTATGCCACACATGTTGAGAAATGTATGCTACATGTGTTGAGCCATGTATGCTACATGCGATAACCCTTTAACACACAATTAAAAATCCTACTGACGTCCGCTGTTTATTTTGCACCTGTCTCAAGGCATTTCCCATCACAACAATGTTCAAAGAAGCTGCAATTTTTTTGGGATCCATCATTGTTTTAGAGTCCCAGCTACAGTCTAGGTACAGAGGCGAAACATCGTGTCGGTTTCTTTGATGTGGGGCGTACCTATCGTCCGATTGGCTGCACGAGACTTTGGGAACGGTCCTTGCGTGCTGCGACAACATTCCATATTTGGTAGGGACTGGAAAATTTCGCGAATTGATTTTAGGACAAACTTAGCCGCCCTAACTTGCTTTCCCATCATCTGTCACAAACTTTACTTATCATATTTAATGTGCTGAGTAGCCACGTTTGAAAAAAGAAGTATCCACACAGCCTGTAATGATAGGTTGAGCCATTGCTTCTTTGATTCCGCCATACACTAGATCTCCATAGATAGTGGCATCAGAGAAAGAGTGGCTTGACTTCCACCATTTTCAGGTAGCAAAATGTGTAGTTTTCTCCCAAGCATGCTTCCATTCCCCAAACAGTGTAAAACTCAGATCCAACTCTGCTGTGAATATACCATCTTCTTCTAGAGGTAACAGGGAGAGTGGTGGAGGGGGAGAGGGCAGAACATTTTTCACCGGTGTTAGCAGCAGGGTGGATCTAGGAGGGGGGTTCATCTGACCTGGGTTCCGCCTTGGCTTTGACTTTAAAAAAATGTTTGCCTTTTTGGGGTATTTATAAATTCATTACACTTAAATTAACTACGCAAATTTTTTTTTAAAGCACATAGAATCATAAGATGTAAGTTATTTTCAATCAGTGCCAGCATGGCAAATGAAGAATGATGATTGTTAGTTGGTATTTATGATGTCAGATGTATCGAGAGGTTTTTCTTGCCACCAATGACTGAGCTGTCGCACAGGTACGAGACCTCCTCCACCCCATGAGCATCCCTCCGGCCAAGCTTCTTCTCCTCAAGCAGCACGGACNCTACAGAAATATTTTCCAAGTCCTCTGGCTTCCAGTCTTTACATTCTTGCCTTGACTCACACTTGTGTGCTATTTGTCCCTACTCCTACACATGTAAGTAGATTACAATTACATATTTGGGTTCACTGCCTTTATAACATGCTCTCTCTATGTACTGAAATGTGCACAACTTCAACAGACAAAAACCTTACAACTACTAAATTCTGTTACGTGCTCGCTGCTTGACATCCCACCCAAGCGATTGGAAGTGTAGGGCAGCAGTTATATGATAGCGGGGGCAGCAACTCAAAGGATGGTTTTGAATGAAAAAATGAGTGATAGGCCGGTGGCCGCATATCTGTTACAGAACGCGAACCGACACTATAATTCTTATTGCAGCTTGTGCCTCGCTGACCCTGAGAAGCTCATATTTCGCCATTTATCATGCAGGAATATCGTCGTAATCACCATTACATTTCCCAGAACAACATGGATTGCCAAGAACGTTCTAGCCGGCAGCTACCTCAAGTATAAATACCATGTGTGGGCCTCTGAGGGGGAGTGATTAAGAGCCGAGAGTTTGTCATCTCGTGCGATCTTAAGCGACAGTTGGGCGATTCTAGAGTGACGAGGGATGATTGCAGCAATCTGCGGGACTGTGGACTGGATGCAAGAGTGAAAAGACATTCTGGACAATGGAAATAGACAGTTTTAACAAAACGTGTGGAAATAATTGGAGCAGATTTTTAAGGGACTAGCAAGAGTAAAGACTGTGATTAAGATTTTAATTAAAATAGAGATAGTAATTAAATTTTGCGCTCAATAAAAAAAATAAAAGTTAGTAGGACACTCAGACTGGTAAATAACAGATGTTTGACTGTTTGTAGCATTGAGAATAAATATAATTATTGAATTTAGTTATTTTATTTTTATTAAGACCTCCATCCCTCACGAACTCGGATAAGCCCTTAAGGCATTCATTGCAACAATACCTTCAGTACTTCCATATGGTCTGTCTTGCATCAACTAGGTTCTTAAACTGAATCATTTTGAACCCACTGCAGCACAAAAAATTAGCCCAATTTTAACCTGGAAAAATTTGATAGCATTGAGACATGTATGCCACACATGTTGAGAAATGTATGCTACATGTGTTGAGCCATGTATGCTACATGCGATAACCCTTTAACACACAATTAAAAATCCTACTGACGTCCGCTGTTTATTTTGCACCTGTCTCAAGGCATTTCCCATCACAACAATGTTCAAAGAAGCTGCAATTTTTTTGGGATCCATCATTGTTTTAGAGTCCCAGCTACAGTCTAGGTACAGAGGCGAAACATCGTGTCGGTTTCTTTGATGTGGGGCGTACCTATCGTTCGATTGGCTGCACGAGACTTTGGGAACGGTCCTTGCGTGCTGCGACAACATTCCATATTTGGTAGGGACTGGAAAATTTCGCGAATTGATTTTAGGACAAACTTAGCCGCCCTAACTTGCTTTCCCATCATCTGTCACAAACTTTACTTATCATATTTAATGTGCTGAGTAGCCACGTTTGAAAAAAGAAGTATCCACACAGCCTGTAATGATAGGTTGAGCCATTGCTTCTTTGATTCCGCCATACACTAGATCTCCATAGATAGTGGCATCAGAGAAAGAGTGGCTTGACTTCCACCATTTTCAGGTAGCAAAATGTGTAGTTTTCTCCCAAGCATGCTTCCATTCCCCAAACAGTGTAAAACTCAGATCCAACTCTGCTGTGAATATACCATCTTCTTCTAGAGGTAACAGGGAGAGAGGTGGAGGGGAAGAGGGCAGAACATTTTTCACCGGTGTTAGCAGCAGGGTGGATCTAGGAGGGGGGTTCATCTGACCTGGGTTCCTCCTTGGCTTTGACTTAAAAAAAATGTTTGCCTTTTTTGTGGTATTTATAAATTCATTACACTTAAATTAACTACGCAAATTTTTTTTTAAAGCACATAGAATCATAAGATTTAAGTTATTTTCAATCAGTGCCAGCATGGCAAATGAAGAATGATGATTGTTAGTTGGTATTTATGATGTCAGATGTATCGAGAGGTTTTTCTTGCCACCAATGACTGAGCGGTCGCACAGGTACGAGACCTCCTCCACCCCATGAGCATCCCTCCGGCCAAGCTTCTTCTCCTCAAGCAGCACGGACNGTCGCACAGGTACGAGACCTCCTCCACCCCATGAGCATCCCTCCGGCCAAGCTTCTTCTCCTCAAGCAGCACGGACATATTCTCATTTGTTTAGGAGCATGTGCGAGTCAGATGTTACATGTACTAGGAAACAGATGTTGTTGTTTCCAAGATTATGTGCTGATGTTTGCGTATGTTGTAAAGAAGGCATGTAGTGGTAAGCTAAAACAAGTTATTTATTTTATTTATAATTTTACTTCTTGTTGAGACCAAGGCAATTAGAGATGGAAACATAAAACAGTACAACTATTGAGTGGAATTAGGGAAGGACTCAGTCATGAAGTTTTTTTCAGGAAAACAGGTAATCGAAAACACGAGAAACAGTGGCCTGGTGTAACTGTTGCTGAGAGTGACATATTTTCTACCCTCCACGCACCTCTGCACAACAGCAGGTGTCTCCTTAATCCCCAATGCAGTATTTGCAGTTATAGGCTTTTCACGGTAAAATGAGCACTCTTGAAAGCCCTTTCATTTGGAATAATTGTCAATAAATATATTATATTTTACCCTTAACACATTATTTTCTGAGTGTGGTGGAATATGCACACTGTACTTATTAATTACATGGGCAATATTTATTTAAAAAAGTGGTTAAAGGCTAAAAACTGTCTGAAAGGAAAAAAAGTAACTAGGGCCTCAAAAGTGCTCATTACCATGAACAGCATATATATGAATATGTGTGTGTACGTGTGTGTGTATATATNACTAGGGCCTCAAAAGTGCTCATTACCATGAACAGCATATATATGAATATGTGTGTGTACGTGTGTGTGTATATATATATATATATAAGTTCTATCTTTAAGAACACATTCTTTCTCTGAGACGGTACTTTCGGGGTGAGGGTAAGGNTATATATATATATATAAGTTCTATCTTTAAGAACACATTCTTTCTCTGAGACGGTACTTTCGGGGTGAGGGTAAGGGAGATACAAAAGTGGGCAGTTAGCCACTTCCTTTTCCCCTCTTCTGCCTAGCTTGTGACATACAATGTTTGCACATTGTCAGTTCCAAGGTTAGTATCTCCGTGTTTCTTCTGACAAAGTTTGTATTGAGCTGATTCCTCCTGGTACTTGAATAAACGTCTTACCTCGTCTCCTTTTTGAAATTTTCTGCGTTTCCTCTTCCCTGGCCAACTTCCTCTCTGCTTGGGTAAAAATATATGGGATAGACAGACAGATAGATAGATAGATATATAGATAGATAGATAGATAGATAGATGGTATTTCTGTATCTTTACCACTTCCTATCTTTGTCTTCGGAAGCGGAATACAGCAGAGACCTACCCATGTTGGTTTGGCATATAGGTAAAATGTTTCCATCTTTGGGCAATGAGGGTACCTACATAATTGCATTTTCCTTGTGTCCTTCACATATCCTTTCCATTTTACTTTCTTCCATCAGACATTCTTTCTCTCTCTTGTCTGTTCATTTCCTTGAGCACTCAAAACTTTTCTCTCCTGACTTTCACTTTCAAGACAGCACCGTAACCCAGGATGTGGTCCAGTGGCTCCAGTTGACGTGTATCTTCTACCTTCTGATATCCACTCCACATCTCCCATTCATGGGTGATAAAGTATCATAATTACAGTTAATTTGATATTGTCGGAGTTGAGTTATAATTTTTGCTGATTACTGGTACAGGCTCATGTAACTTGTTGATTCTGTGTTTGGTAGGCGTTTGTGTCTGTGGCTGTAACTCAAGCGATGTGGAACCATACGTCTGGTTTGTGTGGCCGTATTGATGGCTACCAAGAAAATGACCTGGAGAGCAAAACTGGAGTCATACCAAAAAGACTCACCACATTTGTAGACAGCTGGAAGGTGGAGAAACTGGAAGGTGAGATTTATCAATAACAGAAAACTTTAGTTGGTAAATTACTTTTGCACATCATGAATAACATTTTTTCACCTGCTCATTTTTGCTTTTACATTATTTACGGTCGCTTGGGTTTGATGAACATACTGTGTGTGTTGTCTGCTTACGTGTTTACTGCTGGTTTCACTGCAGACTGTGTGTGAAAATAACATAAATACAATGTTTGTGTTGAAAGAGAAAGGAAATTTTTAATGTGTGATTTGTCGGGCGTGCGAGTGATGCATAGCAAAACTTCCTATTGCACCGCTTACTTCTTCTACGTACGTGGCGTCTAGCTGAAATGAAATGACGCCACGCGAGTCGGCTTCCCTTTGACTGGCACACAGCGTGGGAAAAATGCTTAAAACTTTCAATTATAATGAAATTATGTCTGATTTCTACTTGCAATCACAGGTAAGTAGTGAAATGAATAGTTCTGAAACATTAAAAGAAACACTTAAAATGAATGCAGAAATACGTGAGAAACATATACGAACACAAGACAAATATTCATACCATTCGTATGATCACGAGAACAACAAACATGAAAATCACTTGAAATTAAAAAAATTAACTACTTAAAATTCTACACAAAGCATAACACATTCAATTGGTGCAGAAAATTGTAATTTTATTGAGGAAAATGTACACAAAAGGATAAGAATTCATTGATAATCATAAACTTAATCAGTTCAGAAAGCAATATATAATTATTTTAAACCATTGAAAACTGCTGTCATTCAAATAGTAATTCAGTTGTGAAGAGATCGGTGAAACTAAATCACCTCTCAAAATAGTAGCAAACAAAATTGATAATTTACGTGAAAAAGTAGAATTGTAACTGGCTCATTTATTATCTATAATTTAATATTAGGAAAATGTTTGTGGTTTTGCACGGCTTTAGAGCAAGACATGTCATCTACTGGCTTCTGGTTAGCATCCAAACGAAAAGTAACGCCCTTAATAACTTCTGAAAATCAAATAAAAGTCCAAATGTCACTCTCTTAAATTTCACAGTAATTTAGCAATTCAAATAGCATAGAAATGTTTGCAGCACACATACGTAAAATCATTTAAATTTGTATTACCAAGCCCTATGTAGGTCATACTTAATCAGCTTCAGTGGAGATGGCAGCAGATGTAGTTGATGCACTTCAAAATCTAATTGCAATGCAGTTTTGGGCCTCTTCTGATCATGGCCCGCATATTTAATGCAACTAGGCGCCTCTCGAACACCTTTCCTACCATTATGTTGGGCGGTAAGTACAGAATTAAATTAATTCTTGCAGACAAACTTTATGATGTACTGCTTATCACTGCGTCTGAAGAGGGAGTCATTAGCAACGGGGTTCACACGGGAACGCTAATTAAAAGGGAAATTCCAAAAAGACGTCACTTCCTGATACGTCACAGTCTTATCAGTTCTGTATTTGAATGCGTTCCTCCGTGGTCAAAACTGCTTGATTAAACCAGGTAAATTGCAAAGAAAAAACAACGAGAAAATAATTAGCTCTTCCAAAGATATTTGAGCTCAGTTCACATAACAGAATAAAAGAAAGCAGTAGAACTGTCAAAATACGTGAAAATGTAAACAAACCAAAAATAACTAAATAAAATTTAGAGGTGATGTCCTGAATTACAATTATAGCTATGCCTGAGGGTAGGGGCTTTAAAAATTACGTTTCAAAATAAATAAGCATTCAACTCAAAATAAATTAAAACATAAATAAAAAGCTTTAAATGCTGAAATTGTTACAATACGGTAAACAAGAAGCTGCATTTTTTTTTTAACTATGTTGCTACTTTTTTTATAATTATTACACTTTACACTACTTTGTAGAAAAGTTTTTTTTAATGGTTTGTTGAGCCATTTGAAATTTGTACAGACTCTAGTTGTGTCTTTTTGTGTGATCCTGAGAGATTATTATGGAATTTAATAAAAAATTAATTTATTTTAGAATTTTTGATATTCCCACCCTTCATTTTTAGTTCATGGTAATAAAAATAGCAGGCTTATCATGAAAACAAAGAGAAGCTCTTCACTCATAGAAAAATTACTTGACCACTGTTTCACGCAGCTTTATAAAGTAGTTGTGGAGTAAACAGGGTTAAGCAAAATAAATGTCCTCCAAGAAAATGTCCTGTTTCCACTTTCTAGTACTGAGTTTTAAAACAGCAGTTTCACAGGGAATAGTTACTAAGTGTGCCTTGTGTGTGTGTAGTTCTGGCATCACAGTTTTGAATCTTATGAGGGACCTAATTAATTTATAATTTCGGATACCAAATAATCAACCTTTTGATTGTGAGGATATTTTAATGCTGTGATATTTTCCTTGGAAGACGAATGCTTTTCAATTGACCGAACATGCCACTGTGGCAGCTATTTTTTAACGAGTGAAGTTATTAATAAGCAAAAGATAGTTGTTGCAACCTTGAAGCATGATTAATTACTAACATGATTTCACAGAGACATGTGGGACCGTTCCTTCCGAAGAGCATACGTGTAACTACCTACCTGGTGGCGACAGCTCTCTGGCGACGGAGGCCAAAGAGTTCTGCAGCAAGTTGTTCACTGATCCTAGCTTGACACATTGTGAAGACGTAAGTGATATCATTTGACCAGTTTAGAATTATGCTTTACACTCCTGCATCAGGGTTGTGGATGTAGGTTAGGCGTTACTGAAAGCACCTTTAAGAATAGCTAATTTTGTACATTAAAAATACATTACTTCATTACTTAAAAGTGTAATACAGCTGAGATTGTGTGATTTTACGTCAAAAATTTGGGTATGTAACTTATTTTCAAATAGGCACAAAGTTGAATGGAACAGTGTTCATAAGAGACTCGCTGTTTGGTGCTGAGTAGAGTATTTCATATATTTTAGTTTTTTTTATAAGGTTTTAAATATACAGGTATTTTGTTTATACTTATGCTGCTGTGGTTATTACATGTTGCTAATGTCATGTTGCATGAATTAATTATACTTAATAAAATTGTGTTTTTATAGTAGGCATTCTTCTGTTTTGTAAGAATTTATATTATATATTGGTTTTGTTTGAGACGTACAAATTTGTGCTCTTTTAAGCTGAGCATTTGAACATGTATCGAGCGTACAAACAAGACAACATGAGGCTGAGGTATTTGTGGTACGTGATTTTCCAGGTGGTAGAGTATGACCTATATTTCCAAGCCTGCCGGTGGGATTACTGTGGATGTACAGAGGCTGATCGCAGTCTCTGTGCATGCAACACCCTGGCAGTGTATGTTCGGGAGTGCAACCGGCTGGGAGATAAGACAGTCGTGAACTGGAGAGATGACTCATTGTGTCGTAAGTACTTTCTGAACACACTGATACCTCAGTACAACAGCATTACTACTCAAAATATGCAGTTTTTCAGGAGGAACAGTGTTTTATCAACAAAATGCCTCACTCCAGCACATACTGATACTAAATTATACCACACAAATGTATAACTGTTAGTATTTAAGTTGTTAAACTGTTACACGCAATAGACATTTCTACACTGCACAGTTTTTTGAGTTGTAACACTATTTTAATGATATATTACATTCTCAGTCATTTGTTTTATGCAGTAAAATAATGCCAGAAGCAGTGGTGGAAGCCTACGAAGGTTGGAGTTTGCCAAAAAGCTAACCATGTTAATGACAAGCATTTCTTAAGTCTTTTCAGTTTTAGGATGTACTGTAAGTTGAAAATTTAAAGGTAACACATTTAATTACACTGTCACAGGGTTTCATCAGCCGTGAGTACTTTCATTCACGCCTGAAATAATTATTTTACAGAATAAAATATCACATTTGAAGACACTTGACCACATATGGTTCTAACATCACATTCAAGCTGGCATCTATTAGCATCAACATCAAGGTGCCTTCTAGCTCATAAGAAAATCAAAGGTGTGAGACTCAAGTTGATCATGGTTGTCTGTTGTAAATAAGTGAAGTTAAAAGTAAATGGGACATAAATTATCACTTAACACGTTAGCTGAAGTCTACAGGCTTTTAGAAGTCAGAACTGGAAAACCAGGAAAAGGCAATTCTACATAAAATAATACTTTTTTTGCCATTTTCGTGAGCAACTATTTTGCTACAGTGAAAATTTATTGACCTACTTCTAATGTCAAAAATGTGTATATTTTCCTTCACTGCAAGATATGCCTGAGGAATGTTTTGAGGCAAATACCTGATCTGAGAAAAGTATGTGAAACAGTAACCTCCAAGATTGCCTGTTTTTAAAATATCCAAAAAGTTTGTCTGTTGGCCACAGTTGAAAGAATTAGCAAGCTGCAACGAGACTTATCACGTGTCGTTCCGAGGTATTAGATAAGGCATCACCTTGGTAGACTCACAGTCTTCAATGGTTCCTCCTTGTTTAAGCTGTAGATGTGTGGGTAAAGAAAGACAAAAGAGGGGAAGAAACCTTTAGTATTTTATGAAGTGAATGTAATCATACAGTTTTATGGTATATTTACAAAGTTTGACAAAATGGGTAGCAGTATGAAGTTGACGCCTCACCTGTGGTGGAGTTACTATTGTTGGCCCTTGCACTGTCCCCACAATCTCCCCAACAAACGCCAAGGCCATCCTGGTTGCCCTCTGCCACCCAGCCTNGAAGAAACCTTTAGTATTTTATGAAGTGAATGTAATCATACAGTTTTATGGTATATTTACAAAGTTTGACAAAATGGGTAGCAGTATGAAGTTGACGCCTCACCTGTGGTGGAGTTACTATTGTTGGCCAATGACTCTGTTGGCCCTTGCACTGTCCCCACAATCTCCCCAACAAACGCCAAGGCCATCCTGGTTGCCCTCTGCCACCCAGCCNTGTTGGCCCTTGCACTGTCCCCACAATCTCCCCAACAAACGCCAAGGCCATCCTGGTTGCCCTCTGCCACCCAGCCTGACGGCACTACATAAGAGAGACAGAAATAGAGGTGGAAGCAGCCTGTGTACCATAGGAGGGAGCACAGTATTTGACAACAAATCGAGGGGGTTCCTAAATGGCGAGGAGAGTCTAAGCGGCTCCCAGAGGGCAATGACCTCCCTCACAGTGCATTACCCGTGCAGCACATGTCCCTGTTCCTCGGTTGTTGAAGAGGGTGGAGAATCACCAGCAACTTCGAGCCTCCTTGGAAAGGTTTGCGTGATACGTCGTTAGAGACTACTAACCGACTCCCCACGAGTAATTAGGTGGCGTGGGAAATTGCAGGCACACTTAGCACTTAATGGGAAGGTTCAATAGTAGGCACATGCTCCACTCCGGTGTTAGCCAGCCAGGTGGGACATCACCATACTCCAGCCAACAGCATGGAGGAGAAATGCCAGTATTGGGTATAGTCAAAGAGGTGAAGGGGAGGAGGGTGGCTTGTGCCAACTCCTGGAAGAGTCATTCAGGTTTTCTGGGCTGAAAAGGGTGTTAAAGCGGGAGAAAAGTTGACAATAGCAAAAGTGAACTGAGAGTGAAACACAGGCCAAGTCGGAATATGTTTGTTTATTGGCAAGCCGATAGCACACACATACTCAGACTGTACCCTTTTTGGAGCTTGATGGGCCATGTCTAGGTTGCCAACATAAATGCTCAAGGGGTTGACTTGGTAGATGCGGCTGTGCGGAGGATCAAGGGAAACCCCAAAGACTTGCGGAACTCTTCTAGAGACTGCAGGGTATATAGCACTGATACTATATAAAGGTGATAGATTCTTGGAGCAGCTTAAGTTATGGTCTGTCTCATGTAAGTTGGCGAGATTTTGACAGTTCGACGAAAGTAGCGCAAATGTTTACTTTTAATTTATGCATCCTTTTGCCATCAGCTGGTGCGTCAAGTGGTGGCTGTATATTAATTTTATTAACACATTGTCAGCTAATCCACTTTCCATTGTAATGCTAAACAAATTTTAACGTATTTATAGACTCACATCTGTCTAAAAAATCTGTATATTTTAAACATAAAAACAGAAAACCTTGAAATAATTGAAATGTTTGTTACCTATTTTTTATTTATTACAGACAATGAATTTGGGTCAACATTTGCGAGGCGGTAATTGTAGTTCTTATCACACTTTGGATGTTACAGCTAATATGTTAAGACTGGAAATAAAAGTAATATGGGAAACTTACTTGACAACGCACTTCTCATTCACCAACAAACAACTTACCAATGACTTTTGCAAAGCAGTTATTCTGCTATTGCTGATACTAAACCGCTTCAGTTAGAAAAATGTGGCATGGAATAATGTAAGAATTCTTCAAAACTACTCACGTGCATCCCATTTTCTTTGTTTTATTAATACAGAATAGTAACAACACGAAAACAACAAAAATTTGGGTTAGCGGGAGAACTGGTTGTAGTTCGGGATCTGGCTGACAGATAGCGTGGAAGGACGTGTTGTAACAGATGGCTTGGGTGGACTTGTTATCAACTACCTCAACAGGTAGCAGTACTTTGACCTGCCTCTTGATTCTGTCTTTGTAAAAGTTCACTTTTCTCCTTTTATTGGCTCAAAACGACAAGAGTTTGAAATATATTTTGTCAAATTATTTGAAAAAATTATTTAACTATACCTTTTGATATTTCTGTAGGCTTTTGGAATTAATATCACGCATGTATGGAAGGTGTGGAGAATGGGGGTACGACATAAAATATCTTCCAATGTTTGAAGTTGCATTTAATTTGAATACGGACCGTTTTAATGTCCGTTGCATTTTGAACACACATAAATTACTATTTAGCACGAAGTTTAGTTTGTAACACTAATAACAAGTGGTTTTTAAACACGTAAAATAAAACACATTAATTCATCTAGGAACCCTTTCTTATCCGTGTATTTTCTGCTTGTTTGATGTGCGTCGGCAGTGCAGTCAGAATAGCCAACGTAATATTAATTNCACTTTTCTCCTTTTATTGGCTCAAAACGACAAGAGTTTGAAATATATTTTGTCAAATTATTTGAAAAAATTATTTAACTATACCTTTTGATATTTCTGTAGGCTTTTGGAATTAATATCACGCATGTATGGAAGGTGTGGNACTTTTCATTCGCCAACAAACAACTTACCAACGACTTTTGCAAAGCAGTTATTCTGCTATTACTGATACTAAACCGCTTCAGTTAGAAATATGTGGCATGGAATAATGTAAGAATTCTTCAAAACTACTCACGCGCATCCCATTTTCTTTGTTTTATTAATACAGAATAGTAACAACACGAAAACAACAAAAATTTGGGTTAGCGGGAGAACTGGTTGTAGTTCAGGATCTGGCTGACAGATAGCGTGGAAGGACGTGTTGTAACAGATGGCTTGGGTGGACTTGTTATCAACTACCTCAACAGGTAGCAGCACTTTGACCTGCCTCTTGATTCTGTCTTTGTAAAAGTTCACTTTTCTCCTTTTATTGGCTCAAAACGACAAGAGTTTGAAATATATTTTGTCAAATTAAATGTCCGTTGCATTTTGAACACACATAAATTACTATTTAGCATGAAGTTTAGTTTGTAACACTAATAACAAGTGGTTTTTAAACACGTAAAATAAAACACATTAATTCATCTAGGAACCCTTTCTTATCCGTGTATTTTCTGCTTGTTTGATGTGCTTCGGCAGTGCAGTCAGAATAGCCAACGTAATATTAATTTTCATTCGTTCGTGCATCAGCTATCAGCTGATACAGGANTCGGCAGTGCAGTCAGAATAGCCAACGTAATATTAATTTTCATTCGTTCGTGCATCAGCTATCAGCTGATACAGGATTTTGCAAATGGCACGTTGTTTGTTACGTATACGTCAAGTTGCCACTCACCGACTGTCAAAATCTCGCCAACTTATATGAAACAGACCGTAGCGTGGAAGAGGCGTCGATGCATTGACCGGCAGCATGACGTTCTACAACTAGTGCTGAATGTGACAGTTTCAAACCACTGACTAGAAGCCCTATTTGTACCCTGAGCTCGGGTTGGCACAGGGGCAGTGCGGAGATGTAGTGAGAGAAAAGCGAAGATCACAGAGTGTGACTGAACATTGCAAGATCATCCTTTTGGGCCCAGTGATGGGAGGGGAGGTAGACTTGCTTGGGTGTGATGCGAGTAGCCGTACAGCAGGCGGCTGCAACCTGCCTGTATGCTGTTCTGTGGAATCAAAAACGGTGCACCTGAGGCGTGTGTGGTCTAGTGGTTCTTGCTTGTCAT
>NQII01001702.1:353160-389169 GCA_002778355.1 Clitarchus hookeri
GGGGGGGGGGGTGAAGCTGTGGCGATGCTAGATCAGGTAAACGACGCGGCCCGTGGTACATCAAAGTTAATCCACTCATGTTATTGTTAAAAAAAATAGCAGTGAAAATTCTTGTAACTAGTTATTTTGAAGATAATTTTCAAATACACAAAATTGCATGAAAAATTTGGCAAACATGACACACACTTTTATTACCTTGCCATAAAAATGTGGTCACCAACACCTGAAATTCGTGAACTTTTTTTCCTTTGCTTCTACATAAGAGTGGTGTGGCCAGTGTGATACTGAGGTTGTATTTAAGGTAATCGTGAAGGAGTACCTCGTCATGTAACTCTCTCTCACATTCACACAAACACATTCTGACATAGAATGGGGAATCCTACTGCAGGAACATTGTGCAATAATTAATAAAGCATAATAATATATTCTGATTATTCATGCCATAAATACAAACACTAGCTATTAAGTAATTAGCATTGTGTGTTTATCCTGTAGCTGTGAACTGCACCGGTGGCAGAGTTTACTCCTCGTGCGTCTCTAACACTGTGGAGACGTGTGGCTCCATGAACAAGCTGTCGACGAGCATAGAGAAGTGTGAGGAAGGGTGCTATTGTCCGAAGGGAACAGTCCTCCATGACCAGAAATGCATCCAGAAGGAGCAGTGTNTTGTCCGAAGGGAACAGTCCTCCATGACCAGAAATGCATCCAGAAGGAGCAGTGTCCTTGCCAACTGAGGGGCAGGACCTTTGCTCCAGGAGAAACCATTCCCAAGGGCTGCAACACTTGGTGAGACAATTTACTCTTACTTCCTGTATTTACAGTATAAGAAGAGCTTTGAAAAAACACAGTATGTGGAGATCTTCTAAATGTACTCCTGAAACAATACAGTGGTGTGAATAATTAAAATGTGGTATTATCACTTGATATTCATTAAGGCTAAAGGCAATGGGATCTCTTAATTTTAGTGGGCTTTGAAATATAAACACCTAACACTTGATGCTCAGATTTCGAGTCATGCCTTGAAAAAGGTGTGGACCAGCACTGATTTAACCTGCACATCATGCAAGTGATAATACTCAAGAAATTATTATGAAAAAATTGAAGTGTTGCTGGATTTTAATATGCTGTGTACGTGTGTGCAGTTTTTTATTTCATGATTGGTTAGGTGTGTCCAAAACTCTTCCTCTGTTCGACTTAGGCTAGTTAGACTTTGCTACTCTGATGTTCAGCGTTTGCATTTTGCCGGGAAATTAGAAAAAATACACATGTTCGCAAAAAAAAATTGATTACCCTGAAGGTGCCATTGTAGGGGAACGTAAGTGGGTGCAGGCACAGGACATGGTTGAACATATGTAAACACAAAACATCAAAATATTGTACCACACCAAGTATGTATTGCAGGGGACTAACACTTGCAGGCTGCACTTACGGAGTATGGTGTTGGACCGCCCGTAGCATGGAGACAGATGGCGATATGGTAGAATGTGGAGACATACAGAGGTTGAATGTTCTCCTAAGGAAGAAGAACCTGCCAATGTTGGCGTAACCGATGTGCCAAAGCCACCGTAGTTGCCACAGGCCGAAGTTGCCATCCAATCTGGTGGTTCCAAATGTTCTCAATGGGTGGGAGGTCTGGGGACTTTACTGGCCAAGGAAGTATGTTGACATCGTGAAGGCAGGCCAGAGATACTCTAGCTGTTGTGAGGCCAGGCTGTATTGTCCTGCTGGAAAATGGGGTTGTCAAGCTGTACCAGGAAGGGGTGTGCACATTGTTACGAACTAACTTTTCAGCCAATTCGTACATGAAAGTTGCTGGGGGTGTAGCTCAATAATGACTCATGATTCGGTAGAGCACAACAGTATCTAATGAGGTTTATTAACATTAGATTATACAGTTGCTATTTAAATGACTATTGATCGGGGGAGTTTTACATTGAATTTAAGATGATTATTCATTATTACTTTTAATTCACACCATTTTAATTAAATCTAACTGGAAAGTCATCACCTTGTTGCAGCCGGAGGCTGATTCTGCAAGACGGTTAATGCCGGCCGGACACACCCATCTTCCTGGTCTGCTTCGCTGGTCGGGTCGTCCAAAGGNCCGGCCGGACACACCCATCTTCCTGGTCTGCTTCGCTGGTCGGGTCGTCCAAAGGACTAAAGACGAAAGACGCCGTTTCGGGTGTTACGCCGGCCTATATCAAGCGCGTGGTTCTGCGGCCCCGCTCAGTGACCAGTGGAGGGGATTTCTGCAACTGTCTTCTTTCGCAAGGATCGACGACCAAATGGTGGCGTTGCAATCCTGCTCGTTTCCAGGTTTAATGTTTGAAGGTGTGATCAGGCAAGCTGTTCAGCTAAGGTCTGATCACACCATAACAACATGGTCACAGAATTACCTGTATGTATCGCTGTGCCATCAGGGTTTCTTCAGTCACCATCAGTGGGGTGTGGGAATTACACAGATAATGGCACCCCACACCATGACACCTCTCATTGGGGCAGTATGTTGCTCTACAATGAAGCATGGATCATGGCACTAGCTAGGACGTCTCCAGACTCGAATTCGGTAGGCATTTGTATGCAGACAGAACCGTGATTTGTCACTGAACGCCACTTGTTGCCAATTCAAAACCTGCCATACTGCCCGTTCCCGGCAGAAGGTTACACGTGCTCTACGATGCTTAGGTCGTAATGGTAGACCTAAGGAACACCGCAACGACAGATCCCGCTCTGATAGCCACCTGGATGTGGGACTGGTGGACACAGGCATATCCCCAGCTGCCATCGACATGTCCCTGGATGATGTGCAGTGACGCCTATGGAGTGCTTACAGCCTGTCGCATGATGAAATGATCCTCCCTGCTGGTGGTCTGCTGGGGTGGACCCTAGCCTTCTCGATAGGCGTGTGTAGCCTCCTGTTCCCACTGCATCCAACACTGACTCACAATATACCCAGAACAATTCAAGTGGCAAGCAATGAGCCAAAACATCTAACCTGCCTCTTGGAGGTTGACAATGCAGCCTCTCTTCAACTCGTCCAGTTGGGGAAAGGCTTGTTGAACACACCTTTGGGGCATGCTGCATGTTCAATGGACTTGGCTCTGTGGCTTACATTGTTGTTAGGTTCTTNTCAATGGACTTGGCTCTGTGGCTTACATTGTTGTTAGGTTCTTATTCGGTGTCTTAGAGCTATAAATAATGGAGGGGGAAATGTATGCTTTCTAGTGGTACATCTGCGAAAGAAAACTGCATTTAACACATGTCGGACTATGACGATACTGTGTGCCAACATTGTTGTACTTGCGCAATCCATTCATGGTGATAAATTTTTTTGCAAATGAGTTAATAACATGTGTTCATGAAAGTAAGAAGACGCTATATTGTCCAAGGAATAGCAAGGAACTAAACATTTTTGTAAGGAATCACTTTGTCNTCATGAAAGTAAGAAGACGCTATATTGTCCAAGGAATAGCAAGGAACTAAACATTTTTGTAAGGAATCACTTTGTCTAGTTACATGTTTGTTTTGAGCCTTGTCATTATTATACTGAATATGTAGCCATTTCACATCATTGTGTTCCAATACCAATATTGTGCAGCATTTCGTTATAGTATATGATTTGATTATGCTTCCAGTGAATGCATCAACGGACAGTGGGAGTGCACTCAAGTAAACTGTGGCGCTCGCTGCAGCGCTGTGGGAGATCCACACTATGTGACGTTTGATGGCCGCCATTTCGATTTCATGGGCAAGTGCTCATATTACCTTGTCAAAGGAAGCAACTACAGCATTGAAGCAGAGAATATTGCTTGCGCTGGCAGTATTTCTGAGGTACATAAGTTTTTTTAATTCTCAGCTGTAATTTTTTCTCAGAAATATTGTTTTATATTTTTTACCATTAATCATTAAGTTTCACTCTTTCCTTTATATGACTCTCACTCAGTTTGGTATCCTCAAGTTCTTGTGATTTTCTGGTTTATTCATACTGTTCTACTTCTTTTTCCAGCTCTTATCATATTTTCAAACACTTAACTTTCTAACTTGTTTTGTATTTTAATTTTTTCAAAATCCTTGCATTGTTTTCCACTTTAAATCTGGTATTCCTCTTTGACCCACTGCTTTGTTGTTATCCCAAAACGTGATTATTTGTGCTGAATTTAAATTTTCTGCATGGTTGCAGTTCAATTTTTATGTGTTGCAATTGTATATACTAGGCACCTTAAAAATGTTTGAAATTTTTTAGCCTTTGAAATGTTTGCACTGGTCAGAGTTTGAAGTGAACAATAAACCTTTTTGACTTTACTAGATGTGTATTTACAAAATATCACAATTAAAATTTTTCAAGCAAAGTTTTTTTTTTTTTGCAGAATATGAAATATAATTATGAAATATATTTTATTGTATATCACATATTTGTAATTTCAAACAAAATTTGTGTGGGCTTGTTATTTATCTTCTTACAGGCATATAGAGAGTACTGATGGTTTTATTACATATTTAGACACGTAGATACGAGGCACTATTTATTTACGTTGGTTTCAGCAAATGGGATTTTCTTCCTTTTCAACAACCACTTATCCTTCGTGCACCAAGACAGTCACAATCCGCATGGGCGATAGGTACATAAAGCTGCAGCAGAACAGAGAGGTGTCAGTCAATGGCCGAGAAGTGATGCAGATGCCGTTCACTATGGATGGAGCCACCATACGCATAGCTTCATCCATCTTTCTTATTGGTAAATAATAAATCATTTCAGTAACTACATAGTGTAATTACATTGCTCTGTGTTTCTGGGAGCTGCATACATAGTGTCTTTTAAAGGCAGCTTAATTACTCATGGCCGAGAAGTTCTTTACTGTTGTCATGTGGCTGACTCCAACATCCTTGCCATAGCTATGTGCTCACTGGCTAAAGGGTAGAGGGAAAGCTGTTAACACTTTCCCCTAGGCAAGGTAGCGTTGTTAGAAACTGGTAGCAAATTTTTTTCCAGCATACCATGATGAAAAAAGGGGGAGAAGGGAGATAAACTGAGGCAGCCAGTGTACTGACATAAATACTGCATTTCTTACTTTCTCTCTGACATCATTACGTTAAGCTGCTTTACTTTTCTCCAACAAAGAGAACATAAATATGTAAATTATGTTTCCAGAAATGTGTGCTATGTATTTTCCAAAACTAATTTACAGTACTTGATTCTCTTTTTGCCACTGTTTAAAATGAGTGAGATTGAACTTGAATGGTCTGTTACAGACCATACTGAACTTGCAGATTTTGTTTGTTAACATAACTATAAATCACAGATGTTCTACACACATCAACAAACATAAC
This sequence comes from Clitarchus hookeri, assembly GCA_002778355.1. Classification (NCBI taxonomy): domain Eukaryota; kingdom Metazoa; phylum Arthropoda; class Insecta; order Phasmatodea; family Phasmatidae; genus Clitarchus; species Clitarchus hookeri. The sequence goes on from NQII01001702.1 coordinate 358,492, forward strand.
AGAGGCAGAGATTTACAAACACAGTACTTTATTTTGTGAACTTTTGTGCTTGAAATAGCATTTCTGCAAGAGAATAAAGAAACACTCAGTGAACACTTCAAGTGTGCATCAGTTTATTATTTTAGCTGTCATCCAAAACCTTGCCTGTTTACAAACTAGCTAAATACAGTGGTCCTGGAAAAACTCCTATATAAATAGTGATAAAACTACCCGCTTGTATCTTTTATCGGATGTTGCGTTGATCATAGTATATTTCAATCCAATCATTGAAGATTTCCTGCAACTATCGTTTTGAAGCTGGTTGTTTATGCAAATGTCTAATTGGATGTGAAATACTTCATGGGCGTTGCTATTTATCACTGCTCTTCTCTTCCCAACACGTCTGTGCCATGGTGCGAGTCTGGCTTGTAGCGGTGGGCGTTAAATGAACAAACTAGTTAAATCAACCGTCTACGTCCAATCAATGCTTTGACGGTTTACTGTCGATTGATGGACTAGTCAAATTTGTAGATGGCTAAATTCGAGAGTCCAGGCGTTCGTTTCGACGTGCAACAAGACTGCGACGCGTAAACAAAGTAGCTTAGTAAAGCATTAGTTCGTCGATTGTCGTCCATTGAAATAACATCGCAGACGGCTCGACGGTCATAAACAATTTTGAACTCTAACATATACGCAAGTGAGTTGATTTTTGAATGCGCGTGCCAGGGTAAGATAGGCTTATTATTATTGTGTTAAATGTAGAAAAAGGATGCCGATGAGATGACTTCGCGAGAGCGAAAGAAAATAGCAATGCTAATGAATAATTATGCATCGTAGATTAAAAGTGTTTTTCACAAACATACATTATATTTTATTTTAAATATGTGTATTGAACCATGTCTTATATAATTTTTGGAAGCTTGTCGTAATATTGAATTCCTTTGTAGTGGATGCTCTTTTGTCCATAATTAATTTTTGGTTCACTTAATGTTCAATTTTATTTTGCAAAAACATAAAAAATGTGTGAAATAAAGTAACATATAATTTTATCTCGATAGGCATATTTTTTCAAAATTTACTAATGGTAACACAGCAGGACTAGCCTAGTCTACCGTCAAGGCGTCTGTCAAGCTGTATTTACCGTCGTACGTAGACCGTCCGTGTAAAGAAGTTGACACATTGCCTAGTCGAAGAATTCAACTAGTTGATCGTCTAGTCGACGGACGACAATGAACTGCCTAGTTTCGTTAATGAGAAATGTGTCAACGACCCATCACTACTGGCTTGTAATGGGTCCCCTTACATGCCTGATGAGAGGGAAAGTAGTTACCTAGCAACCAGCGTGGCAACCTAGCAACCTCTCTCTCTCTCTCTCTCTCTTATTCCTCCTTCTGTCTCTCTCAGCCACACACCTTTCTTCCTCCCCTTACATGCCTTCAAAAGGGGAAGATGTTGTCTAACAAAGAAAAAGTGTATCCTCTCTCTCGGCCGCTATCCCTTACACACTTAGCCATAGTGCAAGTAAAGTGCGCCTGGCAATCGTAGAAATATTATCAAGATTTTCCATCGCTCAAAATAGTTGCACCTATCACTACTATTTCAAAGCAAATGGTTTTGCCTGAAAATGTTATGCAATATATTTTAACAAGGAATTATTATTCTCAAAGATATTTTCTTCTGTGATTAAAGGTTGTTTTTTCCGTAAAGTTTGGTGTTTAATTGTATCTGATGTAAAATAAATGTGATTTTAAAATGAAATATTAATTTAAGTCAGTAGACAGCATCTTCGCAAATAAAACAATATTTCGTAGAAATAAAGGGAGGTCAATACCCTTGTCGCCAAAAATTGTTTGAACATCAAGCGACTTGTATTACCAAGCGTAAAGTTCATTTTCAGTAACTTCCTGCGGGGAAATCGGCGGTTTTAAATTAATTTATTTCAATAGACACACATCTTTTGAATAAACTGTTATCCTGTAGGGGTCTATTCAACACCTTTTATCATCTAATAATGGGTAAGCACAGAATCCCGAATGCAGCGTAACTTGTGACAAGAAAAATGGGAGGACGTGGTTTTGAATAATTAATTATTAAAGCCCGTGAAGAAATAAATTTCTTCAATAGCCTTATNTTTATCTTCTTACAGGCATATAGAGAGTACTGATGGTTTTATTACATATTTAGACACGTAGATACGAGGCACTATTTATTTACGTTGGTTTCAGCAAATGGGATTTTCTTCCTTTTCAACAACCACTTATCCTTCGTGCACCAAGACAGTCACAATCCGCATGGGCGATAGGTACATAAAGCTGCAGCAGAACAGAGAGGTGTCAGTCAATGGCCGAGAAGTGATGCAGATGCCGTTCACTATGGATGGAGCCACCATACGCATAGCTTCATCCATCTTTCTTATTGGTAAATAATAAATCATTTCAGTAACTACATAGTGTAATTACATTGCTCTGTGTTTCTGGGAGCTGCATACATAGTGTCTTTTAAAGGCAGCTTAATTACTCATGGCCGAGAAGTTCTTTACTGTTGTCATGTGGCTGACTCCAACATCCTTGCCATAGCTATGTGCTCACTGGCTAAAGGGTAGAGGGAAAGCTGTTAACACTTTTCCATAGGCAAGGTAGCGTTGTTAGAAACTGGTCGCAAATTTTTTTCCAGCATACCATGATGAAAAAAGGGGGAGAAGGGAGATAAACTGAGGCAGCCAGTGTACTGACATAAATACTGCATTTCTTACTTTCTCTCTGACATCATTACGTTAAGCTGCATTACTTTTCTCCAACAAAGAGAACATAAATATGTAAATTATGTTTCCAGAAATGTGTGCTATGTATTTTCCAAAACTAATTTACAGTACTTGATTCTCTTTTTGCCACTGTTTAAAATGAGTGAGATTGAACTTGAATGGTCTGTTACAGACCATACTGAACTTGCAGATTTTGTTTGTTAACATAACTATAAATCACAGATGTTCTACACACATCAACAAACATAACAGAGGCAGAGATTTACAAACACAGTACTTTATTTTGTGGCCTTTTATGCTTGAAATAGCATTTCTGCAAGAGAATAAAGAAACACTCAGTGAACACTTCAAGTGTGTGTCAGTTTTATTATTTTAGCTGTCATCCAAAACCTTGCCTGTTTACAAACTAGCTAAATACAGTGGTCCCGGCAAAACTCCTATATAAATAGTGATAAAACTACCCGCTTGTATTTTTTATCAGATGTTGCATTGATCATAGTATATTTTGATCCAATCATTGAAGATTTCCTGCAACTATCGTTTTGAAGCTGGTTGTTTATGCAAACATCTAACTGGATGTGAAATACTTCATGCGCGTTGCCATTTATCACTGCTCTTCTCTTCCCAACACGTCTGTGCCATGGTGCGAGTCTGGCTTGTAGCCGTGGGCGTTAAATGAACAAACTAGTTAAATCAACCGTCTACGTCCAATCAACGCTTTGACGGTTTACTGTCGATTGATCGACTAGTCAAATTTGTAGACGGCTAAATTCAAGAATCCAGGCGTTCGTTTCGACGTGCAACAAGACTGCGACTCGTAAACAAAGTAGCTTAGTAAAACATTAGTTCGTCGATTGTCGTCCATTGAAATAACATCGCAGACGGCTCGACGGTCATAAACAATTTTGAACTCTAACATATACGTAAGTGAGTTGATTTTTGAATGTGCGTGCCAGGGTAAGATAGGCTTATTATTATTGTGTTAAATGTAGGAAAAGGATGCCGATAAGATAACTTCGCGAGAGCAAAAGAAAATAGCATCGTAGATTAAAAGTATTTTTCACAAACATACATTATATTTCATTTTAAATATGTGTATTGAACTATGTCTTATATAATTTTTGGAAGCTTGTCGTAATATTGAACTCCTCCGTAGTGGATGCTCTTTTGTCCATAATTAATTTTTGGTTCACTTGATGTTCAATTTTATTTTGCAAATACATAAAAAATGTGTAAAATAAAGAAACATATAATTTTATCTCGATAGGCATATTTCTTCGAAATTTACTAATGGTAACACAGCGGGACTAGCCTAGTCTACCGTCGAGGCGTCCGTCGAGCCGTATGTACCGTCGTACGTAGACCGTCCGTGTAAAGAAGTTGACACATTACCTAGTCGAAGAATTCAACTAGTTGATCGACTAGTCGACGGACGACAATGAACGGTCTAGTTTCGTTAACGAGAAATGCGTCAACGACCCATTGCTACTGGCTTGCGATGGGTCCCCTTACATGCCTGATGAGAGGGAAAGTAGTTACCTAGCAACCAGCGTAGCAACCTAGCAACCTCTCTCTCTCTCTTATTCCTCCTTCTGTCTCTCTCAGTCACACACCTTTCTTCCTCCCCTTACATGCCATCAAGAGGGGAAGATGTTGTCTAACACAGAAAAAGTGTATCCTCTCTCTCGGCCGCTATCCCTTACACACCTAGCCACAGTGCAAGTAAAGTGCGCCTGGCAATCGTAGAAATTTTATCAAGATTTTCCGTCGCTCAAAATAGTTGCACCTATCATCACTACTACTTCAAAGCAAATGGTTTTGCCTGAAAATGTTATGCAATACATTTTAACAAGGAATTATTATTCTCAAAGATATTTTCTTCTGTGATTAAAGGTTGTTTTTTCCGTAAAGTTTGGTGTTTAATTGTATGTGACGTAAAATAAATGTGATTTTAAAATTAAATATTAATTTAAGTCAGTAGACAGCATTTTGCAAATAAAATGATATTTCGTAGAAATAAAGGGAGGTTTGTCGCCAAAAATTGTTTGAACTTCAAGGGACTTGTATTACCAAGCGTAAAGTTAATTTTCAGTAACTTCCTGCGGGAAAATTGGAGGATTTAAATTAATTTATTTCAATAGACACACATCTTTTGAATAAACTGTTATCCTGTAGGGGTCTATTCAACACCTTTTATCATCTAATAATGGGTAAGCACAGAATCCCGAATGCAGTGTAACTTGCAACAGGAAAAATGGGAGGACGTGGTTTTGAATAATTAATTATTAAAGCCCGTGAAGAAATAAATTTCTTCAATAGCCTTATNGAAAAATGGGAGGACGTGGTTTTGAATAATTAATTATTAAAGCCCGTGAAGAAATAAATTTCTTCAATAGCCTTATTTATTCATTTCTGTCTCAAAATTACGGTCATTTTTTTTTTGCAATGAGATATAATTAATTACCGGTACTTTAAAAGACAGACAATTGCCACCCATGCAAAGTGTCACCAGACATTTTCCTTGTGCGCAAAGTGTCACCAACATGAAGCAAGGGGGTGGGGTACATTCTTCCACCCCTCCGGCCGCTTCCCCTTCACCGTCGCACTCGCCGTGAACACACTCCCCGATCGATAATCTCTCCACGTGGTCTCAGCTGACCGAGTGCACACGGGACATTCATAATAGAATAGTTTAGAATAAAAATAAAAATAAAAATTTGCCTTGCATTCAGTGTTATATTATTTTCATTTCCAAAGGGTTTGAAAAGTTTAGGTTGACTTGCATTTGGTGCCTGAGTACAATCAATTATATAGAGTATTTTGAGATGTTATATTCTTTATTCAAACGAGTTGCGGTGAAATGTTTTTAAATGTATTATTTAGAGTAATACTAATACTTTTTTTAAAAGTTCCCATTTTTATTGTGTTTAGTAGCTAAATTTTATTCACAGATTATATACAGCTCTCATTATACTTAAAATGAAGTATAATAAGTTCAGAAATTGTGTTTTATTGATGTACATGTCAGTACCCTCATCTACTGAAATCCCGCACATATGAAAAGTTTTTGACAGTCTCCTGAAAAACNATTGATGTACATGTCAGTACCCTCATCTACTGAAATCCCGCACATATGAAAAGTTTTTGACAGTCTCCTGAAAAATGGTAGATAGGGAGTAGACTGTACAACGATTTTTAAATCATTGCACTTAGAGAATTAAATGCTGCTTACTTAAGCTACTCTAATGATGATTAAAGACTTCAAAGTCTGATGATTGCTTGAACTGCATATCAGCTTATAGAATTTTTAAATCTTCTTTCCTTCTGTGGCTTAAAAAATTTTAACTTTTAAGTTACTTGATAAAATTTTGTGAATGAAAGGAGTAATTATCAAATATCTTTTAAAAGTACAATTAATAATTTCCATTTATTTGGATGTGAGAAATATGGGAGCATATTGTCATCTTCTACTGTCAAACCAGTCACAAAATGATTATTTCTATTTCAGTTGAGATGCCAAATGGCCTTGAGCTGTGGTGGGATGGAGTAACAAGGCTGTACATCGATGCTCCTACATCTCTGAAGGGTCAGACTAAGGTATGGAATCCCCCAAGGAATAGCTTTTAGAACACTGATAACAGGGTATATTTTAGTCCTAATTATGTACCCATTTTTTGGTTGTTATCTGTATTATGATTTAACAGCCTAAGTGTGAATATCATATTTTAAATAAACTGTAGTCCTATGATATTGTGGAAGACAAATTTAGGTTAGCCTTAATGTGTAAATACTGTTTATAGGAGAACTGTTATAGTAAGCATTGCATGTATTCTAATCTGATATGTAATAAAATTTACTCAGATTTTACACAGAAAAATCATCTCAGAGTCAGCATGGATAAGAGACAGGAAGCTGGCAGATGTGGAGCTAGCTACTAAGTGCGGTTTGGGAGGAGGGGGAGGGAAAGGATTTGGCAGAGGTAGCATGAAGACTGGAGAGTAAATGGGAGCACCTGTAGAAAACCACAACAGCATCTACCACACTACCCACTTGAGAACTGCTGTCAAAAATATCCCTGCCCTAATGAGATCTGGGATCAAACTGGGAAATGTCAGAGCCATCAATGGGTCTCTCCAGGCAGGAATAACACAGATAATGAATAATATTCATCAAAAATGGAATCCTACTAATATTATGAATGCGAAAGACTTTGTGTGTGTGTGTGCATGTTTGTTACCATTCAGCTCCATAACGACTGAACGGATTTTGATGAAACTTGGTATGTAGGTCCTTTAGGTCCTGGAATAGGACATAGGATACTTTTTATGCTGGAAAATTGTACGGTTCCTATGGAATAACAACAAAACGTAATTCTACAATGGCTGGGAACGTGACCAAAATTTTTTTCCCTCTGGTGTCAGAGTTTTCAGGCTGCCCAAGGATCTCTGAAATGGCTTAATGACTGCTATCAATCGATAACAACCAGGACCGAATATTTGAGGTGCCCTCTGAAGCTCGGAAGCGCTCAGATGTTATGCCACTAAACTGTCACCCATCCAAATGTGTGCCACTGGGAACGTTGCTTAACTTTGGTGATCAATTAAGATCCCTCAGCCAAGCGCAAAAAGTGGTCTACAGGTTTTCTCGGGGATCTCCCGTTTCCCCCGCCCTTTCATTCCGGCGCTTCTGCATACTCACCTCAATTACCATCATTAGCTCTCAAGACCTCGCTGGTTAGAGCCACCCAAATCTCTTCATTCACTCTTCCAGCAGGGGAGGCAGGGTCATCTGCAGAAAGTGCTGAGAGTTCCCTGGGTATTAAATGTCTCTTATTTTAGATGCAATTTTTTATTGTTTTTCTCTCAGTTAATGAATCAAAATGAGTAGGAGGTACAATAGTAAATTAGACACCTGTTGCCTTTGTAGGGTACTGCTGTTAGGTAACTAACGTGACGGAAATGCAGATTATGGCACTTACTTTACTTTTTCAGTAGCACAGTTTTCCTTTGTGCTAAACCATTTTGTACTCGCAGGTATGGATAGTCCTTAACTGTTCTTGGTGGTTTGTGGCTTCATAAGTGTTTTGCTGGCTGAAGGCAGTTGTGAGGTCCTTTACATGCTTGAAGGACATTTATGTTTGGTATGCCACAGGTTACTTTTCTGACTGGAGGNGGCAGTTGTGAGGTCCTTTACATGCTTGAAGGACATTTATGTTTGGTATGCCACAGGTTACTTTTCTGACTGGAGGAGTTAGCAAGGCAAAATAATATTGGGAACTTAGTGAAGGTTTTTCATGTCTGGTACTTGCCCTCTTGTGGAGGTATGGCATGAGGTATCCATGTTGTTGGGAGGCCAACTCTGGTTTGTGTGCGTACAATCAGATTTGATGGTCTCCGCATAGACCTTAGATACGAGCAGTGTCTTCTGCTCAGGTTATGCTGATGTGTACACCTGTGTCTACAGAGACTTTCATCACGGTAGTCAAATTACATACTGGATCACCAATAGAAGTGCCTGTTTCACTATGTGTAATTCTTCCAATAAGTCAGAGGAATGAAAGTACCGTTAGTCACAAAAGAGGAGCAGACAGATAGCCTTCCATTTTTACAGGACATATACTTAACACACATCAGTTTGTGTAATGCACTTGTAACAGTTCCAAAATAGTTTTTAACAAAAAGTTNCAGGACATATACTTAACACACATCAGTTTGTGTACTGCACTTGTAACAGTTCCAAAATAGTTTTTAACAAAAAGTCGTATTCAGGAATTGCATGCCGTAATTTATTACAGTCATAACTGAAATATTGTATTCTAAAGTACTTTTGAAATCAACTTTTGAAAAATGTCACTGTCCCTACCTGCATATATTTTACAGGCACGCTGGCACCCAGTGAAGTTGATAACGACAAAGGGAAAGTATTTCCATGTCTAAATATTGAATTCAATGTTTTAAGAGTACTGAAATGATTTATTTTGTTTTATTTTTAATGCAAATGAAGTGTGAGAACAAGCGAATTTGGTTTAAATATATACTTTACTAATAATTTCACAGTTTGACGTGACCGACGCATGACTTAAGTGATCAGACCCATGGCTGTAATAGTGTTACATATGGTGGGAGAATACCCAATGTACATACAAGTAGATCTTAAGCACGGCTTTCAAAAGTGCTCAGTTTATCGTGAACAGCCTATACATGTTTTCATTTCCTCCATTTTGGCACTGGTGTAATGTTTGTTCGAGGGAAATTTTTACGCAATAAGTGCTTCTACTGTCAGAATTTTACTCAAAGGTGCCTTAAGCTCTGTAAGTGTTGATTCATATCTCATCACTTCAGTTGAGTAACCATCTACACCTTTACATTCTGTAGCAGCAGTAGTAGATGACAAAAGCAGCTCACCTGTCTTGCGGTAAGTTAATCAAATGTCATTGCCGTTAGCAATAAAGTTTCAAAAAATTTAAAGGCCGAAAAATAATTTTTATTAGCAACTCGCTATTTCTTTGTCCACTAGTTTTATTCTTAAGAGAAAATTAATACATGCAAAATTTATTTTCTGCAAAATAAGGATTCCAAAGGTGTGTCATGTTTACTGCTTAACTATAGTGTTATGAGAAATATGTTACTGGAAACAAAGTTTTTAGACACATACCGTTTACAAAAGCTCTTTCTCACATTAATTAAATCAGAACTTAATAACGGGGTTTGTGTTTTTAAAATTGTTTACAGGGGCTTTGTGGAACATTCAATCATAACCAGAACGACGACTTCTTGACTCCTGAGAATGACGTTGAGCAGTCTATAGTGTCATTCGCCAACAAGTGGAAAACTCAGGAGGTTTGCGAAGACTTGCCAGAGAAGGTAGCAACTCACCCATGTGAGGCCAACATTCAGAACAAAGTCTCAGCCGAGGCCTTCTGTGGGAAGCTTAAGGGTCCCCTGTTTGCAGGTGAGTAATGCTCGTTGCTACCTCACATTATCCTGGTAGATTATTACCATTTATGACAGTTACAACATAACCTGTATTGCAGGGTTCTATAAACTTAGCTGGCGAGAATAAAAATTTATTTGAATCATAATTATGAAGATGGTAAAAACATCTTACTGAAAATTTATTAGGGAAAGAATATTTATTTAGAAAGAATATTTATTTAGAAAGAATCTTTATTTAGAAAGAATAGTAATGCGCATGGGGTCCTCTCTGTTTTCCCGTGCCGGGAAAGTGCCACTCTTCACTGTCTCAGTGGGAGTGGGTTGTCGTACTTGGCCCGCCCTCCCTGGACGCTCCTCTANACTTGGCCCGCCCTCCCTGGACGCTCCTCTAGGTTGAGTTGAGTTGACTTGAGAGATTTGGGTGGCTCTTAACAACAAAGTCTTGAGAGACAATGAGGGTGAAATGAGATGAGAATGGAGCAATGCCAGAACGCAAGGGTGGGGGAAACTGGAGATCTCCGGAAAAAACCAACCGACCAGCGGCATCGCCTGGCACTATTCCCACTTGCAAAAACTCAGGAGTGACCCAGTCGGGGATGGAACCTGGTTCGCCTTGGTGGGAAGTGAGCAGTCTAACTTCTCAGCCACTGCAGCCCTGCTCCCCTAAGTTGACCCGCTACATTACTGGAGGGGTGGCACCCCCACTCTTCCCCTTCTACTGGAGTGGTTGATGTATAATTCACATTCCTTATATTTTGTTAAAATAAATATTAAAACTGAATTAAAATATTTGTAATTCCATTAAATGTTGTGGCTTGTACTGTTGCCTGCATACATCTCAACATTTATTTGAATATGTCGTTTTCAGATGTTATGTTATTTATTTGACCTTTCTGGACAAATGTTTGTAGTTTATGTTGATTTCTCTAACAGTCTGATAAGAAGACTGTTTTCAGCTTGATTGTTAACTGCTTATTTCTGTGCTAATAATGTAACACGTATCGTGTAATCTTTCAGTTTTTGTAAATACTGTTTGTCACTGGGAATGTCTGCGTTATATAGGTTGCCACTGGTCGGTCGACCCTGAGAGCTATTACCAGGACTGCCTCTACGACCTGTGCTCCTGTGAAGGGNATTGATGTACATGTCAGTACCCTCATCTACTGAAATCCCGCACATATGAAAAGTTTTTGACAGTCTCCTGAAAAACGGTAGATAGGGAGTAGACTGTACAACGATTTTTATATCATTGCACTTAGAGAATTAAATGCTGCTTACTTAAGCTACTCTAATGATGATTAAAGACTTCAAAGTCTGATAATTGCTTGAACTGCATATCAGCTTATAGAATTTTTAAATCTTCTTTCCTTCTGTGGCTTAAAAAATTTTTAATTTTAAGTTACTTGATAAAATTTTGTGAATGAAAGGAGTAATTATCAAATATCTTTTAAAAGTACAATTAATAATTTCCATTTATTTGGATGTGAGAAATATGGGAGCATATTGTCATCTTCTACTGTCAAACCAGTCACAAAATGATTATTTCTATTTCAGTTGAGATGCCAAATGGCCTTGAGCTGTGGTGGGATGGAGTAACAAGGCTGTACATTGATGCTCCTACATCTCTGAAGGGGCAGACTAAGGTATGGAATCCCCCAAGGAATATATTTTAGAACACTGATAACAGGGTATATTTTAGTGCTAATTATGTACCCATTTTTTGGTTGTTATCTGTATTATGATTTAACAGCCTAAGTGTGAATATCATATTTTAAATAAACTGTAGTCCTATGATATTGTGGAAGACAAATTTAGGTTAGCCTTAATGCGTAAATACTGTTTTTAGGAGAGCTGTTATAGTAAGCATTGTATGTATTCTAATCTAATATGTACTAAAATTTACTCAGATTTTACGCAGAAAAATCATCATCCTTGTTTTTATCCTTGAATCAGAGTCAGCATGGATAAGAGACAGGAAGCTGGCAGATGTGGAGTTAGCTACTAAGTGTGGTTTGGGGGGAGGGGAGGGAAATTATCTGGCAGAGGTAGCATGAAGACTGGAGAGTAAATGGGAGCACCTGCAGAAAACCACAACAGCATCTACCACACTACCCACTTGAGAACTGCTGTCAAAAATATCCCTGCCCTAATGAGATCTGGGATCAAACTGGGGAATGTCAGAGCCATCAATGGGTATCTCCAGGCAGGAATAACACAGATAATGAATAATGTTCATCAAAAATGGAATCCTACTAATTTTATGAATGCGAAAGTCTGTGTATGTGTGTGTATGTTTGTTACCACTCAACTCCATAACGGCTGAACGGGTTTGGATGAAATTTGGTATGTAGGTACTTTAGGTCCTGGAATAGGACATAGGATACTTTTTATCCTGGAAAATTGTATGGTTCCTGTGGAATAACAACAAAACGTAATTCTGCAACAGCTGGGAACGTGACCAAAATTTTTTTTCCCTCTGGTGTCAGAGTTTATCAGGCTGCCCAAGGACCTCTGAAATGGCTTAATGACTGCTATCAATCAATAACAACCAGGACCAAAAATTTAATGTGCCCTCTGAAGCCCGGAAGCGCTCAGATGTTATGCTACTAAACGGTCACCCATCCAAATGTGTGCCGCTGGGAACATTGCTTAACTTTGGTGATCAATTAAGATCCCTCAGCCAAGCGCAAAAAGTAGTACCTAGGTACACTTATTTCTAAAGCTACAATTTGATGAAACTGGCGCTTTGATTTTTATACATCGAAAGCGGAAATGTGCTAACTACGCGATAGTTGCACAGATACACTCCAAAAACAATACCCTACTTCTTGGCTATCGGGTAAAAAATATTTCCTTCCTTTTGGGTTGCCGTAATCAGTTAAAAACCTAGGCCAACATAGTACCATTTTATAATTCTGTTTTCACATAAATGAATTGTCTTTTCCCAATTTATTTATTAGTGTATCACTGTAAAACTCAATTGTACCTGGGCGAAGCCGGGCCGGTTTGCTTGTGCATTATATAACGTAACTAGCATGCAGTTTGTACCAAATGCAGTTTGAAGGCCTATAAGAGAATGTTTTTCCAGAAAATAAAATGCTAGCTATACAGGATGACTTGGAGCACAATCATGTAGCAGCCACATAACTCTTTGTATCACCAAAGGCACCTCTTCCAGCAGGGGGCCGCAGTGGCTGAGTAGTTAGCCTGCTCGCCTCCCACCATGGCGATCCGGGTTCAATCCCCAGCCGGGTCACTCCTGGATATTCGCATGTGGGAATCGTGCCGGACGATGCCGCTGGTCTGCAGGTTTTCTCGGGGATCTCACGTTTCCCCCGCCCTTTCATTCCGGCGCTTCTGCATACTCACCTCAATTACCCTCATTAGCTCTCAAGACCACGCTGTTAAGAGCCACCCAAATCTCTTCATTCACTCTTCCAGCAGGGGAGGCAGGGTCATCTGCAGAAAGTGCACATATGCCTCGCCTGTGAGGCATTTTGGTAGGACGACTAGTCCCACGAGGCGGTTGCCTATAATCCCAGCCCGCACGTTGAGGCTGAACCGGTGCTGATGGTTCATTGCCACCATACCACGAGGATTCTGCGTAGCCCACAGAAGGGTGCTGTGGAGGTTGACGATACTACTCCTCGTAAAGATGGCATCATCTGGAATGGGATGGATGACAGAAATCCCAGCATTGTGGTGGCCTGTGCCACAAACCAGCGACAAAACAGTTCCCTCAGAGGAAAATCTGTCGGTGATAAGCCTTGCACACATTGCAAGTGATACAGGTAGTAGTGGTTGTCGTCAAGAATGTTCCACACGGTCATCTGACTTACCCCATGCTGGCGGGCCTCCTGCTTGGTGCTGATACCGGGGTCATCTTCCACAGCGTTGATCACATGTTCCTCCAAGGCTAGTGTATGTACCTGGCACATCTGCCCTTCCTGGGTACCCATTGCCATATATGAGCTTGTCTCACACAAACTGCAAAAACATTGTTGCAAAAATTTTATGGTGCGGTTGCTTTTGGCGACGATACTTTTCCCGGTACAGCCGTGCTGCCTCCTGCCCATTGTCATTTGCCTGTCCATATGTGAAGACCATGCTGGCCTGTCCTCAATTGGAATACCTGGCCATCGTCCCACAATGCTGCACTACACTACACATTTCGACTCCAGGGTGAGTCGGCAACAGCAGTGAAGCGGATGCCTCATGTTACCGATATATGAGCACACCGCTGTTATGAGGAACAGTACCATCCTCTAGCGAGGAACCCATGCATTTTTTTGTTCCTTATCCTCTCAGCGATTGTCTCCTGCAGTTTGTCCCCATTGCTGAAAATCAGCCTGTATACATAAAATTGCATTACTGAAAATAGTGGTTTTACTGTTCCACCATCAGTAAATGATTAAGTTCAAGTCCAGGTGTTATACTGAGGGACTTAACTAGCATTAAATTAAAAGTACTGAAAGTCCCCTGGGTATCAAATGTCTCTAATTTTAGATGCAATTTTTTATTGTTTTTTTCTCAGTTAATGAATCGAAATGAGTGGGAGGTACAATAGTAAATTAGACACCTGTTGCCTTCGTGGGGTACTGCTGTTAGGTAACTAACGTGATGGAAATGCAGATTATGGCACTTACTTTACTTTTTCAGTAGCACAGTTTTCCTTTGTGCTAAACCATTTTGTACTCGCAGGTATGGATAGTTCTTAACTGTTCTTGGTGGTTTGTGGCTTCATAAGTGTTTTGCTGGCTGAAGGGCAGTTGTGAGGTCCTTTACATGCTTGAAGGACATTTATGTTTGGTATGCCACAGGTTACTTTTCTGACTGGAGGAGTTAGCAAGGCAAAATAATATTGGGAACTTAGTGAAGGTTTTTCATGTCTGGTACTTGCCCTCTTGTGGAGGTATGGCATGAGGTATCCATGTTGTTGGGAGGCCAACTCTGGTTTGTGTGCGTACAATCAGATTTGATGGTCTCCGCATAGACCTTAGATACGAGCAGTGTCTTCTGCTCAGGTTATGCTGATGTGTACACCTGTGTCTACAGAGACTTTCATCACGGTGGTCAAATTACATATTGGATCACCAATAGAAGTGCCTGTTTCACTATGTGTAATTCTTCCAATAAGTCAGAGGAATGAAAGTTCCGTTAGTCACAAAAGAGGAGCAGACAGATAGCCTTCCATTTTTACAGGACATATACTTAACACACATCAGTTTGTGTAATGCACTTGTAACAGTTCCAAAATAGTTTTTAACAAAAAGTTGTATTCAGGAATTGCATGCCGTAATTTATTACAGTCATAACTGAAATATTGTATTCTAAAGTACTTTTGAAATCAACTTTTGAAAAATGTCACTGTCCCTACCTGCATATATTTTAACAGGCACACTGGCTATCATGCACCCAGTGAAGTTGATAACGACAAAGGGAAAGTATTTCCATGTCTAAATATTGAATTAAATCTTTTAAGTAAACATTTGTGAGTACTGAAATGATTTCTTTTGCTTTATTTTAAATGCAAATGAAGTCTGAGAACGAGCGAATTTGTTTAAATATATACTTAACTAATAATTTCATAGTTTGACGTGACAGATGCATGAATAAAGTGATCAGGCCCCCGGCTGTAATAGTGTTACATATGGTGGGAGAATACCCAATGTACATACAAGTAGATCTTGAGCAGGGCTTTCAAAAGTGCTCAGTTTATCGTGAACAGCCTATACATGTTTTCATTTCCTCCATTTTGGCACTGGTGTAATGTTTGTTCGAGGGAAATTTTTACACAATAAGTGCTTCTACTGTCAGAATTTTACTCAAAGGTGCCTTAAGCTGTGTGAGTGTTGATTCATATCTCATCACTTCAGTTGAGTAACTCTCTACACCTTTACATTCTGAAGCAGCAGTAGTAGATGACAAAAGCAGCTCACCTGTCTTGTGGCAAGTTAGTCAAACGTCATTGCCGTTATCAATAAAGTTTCAAAATATTTAAAGTCCAAAAATAATTTTTACTAGCAACTCACTATTTCTTTGTCCACTAGTTTTATTCTTAAGAGAAAATGAATACATAAAAAATTTATTTTCTGCAAAATAAGGATTCCAAAGGTGTGTCATGTTTACTGCTTAACTATAGTGTTATGAGAAATATGTTACTGGAAACAATGTTTTTAGACATACCGTTTACAAAAGCTCTTTCTCACATTAATTAAATCAGAACTTAATAACAGGGTTGTGTGTTTTTAAAATTGTTTACAGGGGCTTTGTGGAACATTCAATCATAACCAGAACGACGACTTCTTGACTCCTGAGAATGACGTTGAGCAGTCTATAGTGTCATTCGCCAACAAGTGGAAAACTCAGGAGGTTTGCGAAGACTTGCCAGAGAAGGTAGCAACTCACCCATGTGAGGTCAACATTCAGAACAAAGTCTCAGCCGAGGCCTTCTGTGGGAAGCTTAAGGGTCCACTGTTTGCTGGTGAGTAATGCTCGTTGCTACCTCACATTATCCTGGTAGATTATTACCATTTATGACAAACATAACCTGTATTGCAGGGTTCTATAAACTTTGCTGGCGAGCATGAAAATTTATTTGAATCATAATTATGAAGATGGTAAAAACATCTTACTGAAAATTTATTAGGGAAAGAATATTTATTTAGAAAGAATAGTAATGCGCACGGCTCCTCTCTCTTTTCCCGTGCCGGGAAAGTGCCACTCTTCACTGTCTCAGTGGGAGTGGGTTGTCGTGCTTGGCCCGCCCTCCCTGGACGCTCCTCTAGGTTGAGTTGAGTTGACTTGAGAGATTTGGGTGGCTCTTAATAACAAAGTCTTGAGAGCCAATGATGAGAATGGAGCAATGCCAGAACGCAAGGGCGGGGGAAACGGGAGATCTCCGGAAAAAACCAACCGACCAGCGGCATCGCCTGGCACTATTCCCANGGACGCTCCTCTAGGTTGAGTTGAGTTGACTTGAGAGATTTGGGTGGCTCTTAATAACAAAGTCTTGAGAGCCAATGATGAGAATGGAGCAATGCCAGAACGCAAGGGCGGGGGAAACGGGAGATCTCCGGAAAAAACCAACCGACCAGCGGCATCGCCTGGCACTATTCCCACTTGCAAAATTTCAGGAGTGACCCAGTCGGGATGGAACCTGGTTCGTCTTGGTGGGAAGTGAGCAGTCTAACTTCTCAGCCACTGCAGCCCTGCTCCCCTAGGTTGACCCACTACATTGCTGGAGGGGTGGCACCCCCACCCTTCCCCTTCTACTGGAGTGGTTCATGGCCAGGGCCCGTTGTGTGAGATTTATGGAGGTTTCCCCTCTCGGCGTGGGCCGACATGTGAAGATTGTTTTCGATGGAGAGCCAGCCCCTATAAATAGCACTGCACCGAGGGGGGGTCTGAGAACTTTGTGGTAGCCACCTGACGAAGTGTGGCGAGCGGTGAAGATAGAAGGGTCTGATGGTGGAGGTGGGAGATACTGCAGTGGAATTGTGTGTTCAATGGCAACAAGCGAAGCACGCATGCTGCGGAGAGTGAGTTACCCAACAAGTAGAGTGCGCATGTGTATGGGAGCACTCAGAGTGTTCTAGAACGTTCTGGACAGGGAAGACTGGTGATATCTGGATTGAAATAAGGTGGGACCTGAATGGATGAGTGATACAGACTTGAATGTAAACACTGGAACCTTCAGATAGGAAACATTAGTAGTAATTAAGTAGGTGTTAGAAAACTGTTCATGAAGTCTTGTTTTACGTGTTTGATTGTGTTAATTTCTCTAAGGTCAGGGACAATTTATGTAAATATAATTAGTTGTAAATAGCAAGTGATAGCCATTGTTGTCAAGAAAGGAAGTTTGGAATATTTTTTTTGGTTTGTTTATAAATAAAATTGGGAAATTGTTATTAACACTTTTAACTAATTAAGATCTCTATCCCTTGAAGAACTGGCTATGCCAAGTAACTATGAAACATTTGTAACAATATAAAAGTGGTATAATTTCAAAGCTTGGGGTTCAGCTGTAAAAAAAAAACACCAAGTTTTTTGTATCCTGTGACATTTCATTGAGTTGTTTGGTATTAAAGGGAAGAGATCACAATTTACAGAGAAAGAGTCAAAGGTAATTTTTTTTTCTTAAAATGCATTTAAATACAAGAGTTTGGTCTGAACTGATTTTTTCCCCACCAGCATAGTTGTTTGAAAACCTTATTTTGTCAGCACAGTAATTTAATTCACAGTATTTTATGTGGAAGTTGCAGCTTTCAGAAGCTACAAGGTTTAATCTGAAAGATGGCTAAGAATTTTCTCATTATGTCATGTTATTGCAGAAGTGGAAATAAACTATTTTTAGGGTAAAAAATATGACAGCGTTGTTCAACAAGATAGTATGTAGTTATAAAATTGTATTTGTTGAAAGCTTGTAGCAGGCTCCTTGGTGCATTACCAGATCCTATGATCCAATGTTACTACACTTTAAATAATCAGAAGATCCTGTTACATTTAGTATTCTGTTCGTCACTATCCAGTGCAAAGCCCTGATTTTATATTTCCATCAAATTATGACAACTGCCAGACCTCAACGTTGGATAACTTTCCTACACGCCTAATATGTTCTGCTAATTTATGACAATTATTTTTGATTCCACAAAGTGAACATGAAAACTCCACTGCCATTGTGTCCTCTACTCAGAACTGCTGTTGCACCCATAAAGTGTGTACACGTTAGTAATTGTAATACTTTACATAAAACTTATCGCATGTGAACCACTTATCGCTTCTTTGCTTGCATGTAGGGTTTTTCACTACCACGTCCACAATTTTTTTACTTCTTTCAAGAGAATGGTGTAGATCAGTGATTCCCAAAATGCTATGAACCGCGACCCATTAAAAAAAATGCCAAAGTTCAGGACCCACTTTAATGCCTTATGCGAGTCGGTCGGCACGAGTGGCAGGGGTTGCATTCACTGCGTACTCTGCGTAGTATTTTACGTTTAATTGACAGTTGCATTGCATGTGTGTAGGTTCTTAATTATAACATTTATAACTCATGCATATGTTTATTTATGAAATTATATTTTTCGGGGTCCACCAAATTTTAGTCTGCGACCCACACTTTGGGAAATCCTGGTGTAGATGAAGGTATGCTGCTCCAGCCATTTGCATATCCATGTTACTTGGTCACTGTCACAGAAATGATGGTGGAATGGGATGTTCTTGCGCTCTGTTGAAACAGTATGTCATGAAGGAATGGGTCATAAACTCTGGGCTGTAAGAACGGAACATGATACAGTTGCATATGTTACATTTACTAATGTATACAAGTATATTTCACATTCCTTATATTTTGTTAAAATAAATATTAAAACTGACTTCAAATATTTGTAATTCCATTAAATGTTGTGGCTTGTACTGTTGCCTGCATACATCTCAACATTTATTTGAACGTGTCGTTTTCAGATGTTATCTTATTTATTTGACCTTTCTGGACAAATGTTTGTAGTTTATGTTGATTTCTCTAACAGTCCGATAAGAAGACTGTTTTCAGCATGATTGTTAACTGCTTATTTCTGTGCTAATAATGTAACACGTATCGTGTAATCTTTCAGTTTTTGTAAATACTGTTTGTCACTGGGAATGTCTGCGTTTTATAGGTTGCCACTGGTCGGTCGACCCTGAGAGCTATTACCAGGACTGCCTCTACGACCTGTGCTCCTGTGAAGGGNTATAGGTTGCCACTGGTCGGTCGACCCTGAGAGCTATTACCAGGACTGCCTCTACGACCTGTGCTCCTGTGAAGGGAAGATTGGTCAATGCCTGTGTCCAATACTTGCTTCATACGCAAAGGAATGTTCCCACCACGGCCTGCAAATAGACTTCAGGAATGAGATAGCTGAATGCAGTAAGACTATAATGCTTATTGGACATTTTTTTATATGAATTGGATTTTCCATGCAGAGCATAGCCAGGAAGGGTGGTTTTGGGGATAGTAAATCCCCACACCATTTCTTTTTTGCCGCTGTAGTTGTCAACAATTAGTATTGAAATTATTAATAAACCTTTAATTGATGTATAATATGTAACTGTAGTTAACTATGATGCATTTTACTATACTGTGAAGTAATTCTTCTCCTAGAATGTATCCTAATTATAATCAACACATGTGTCGGCACCACTAATGCCGGTGTAACCCCCCTCCCCTCCCCGAGACTTTTCTGGCTACGCCATTGCTTTTAGTTTTTAGTTTTGTAATTACTTTCAATATGGTAAGACAATTTCATTTTTGTTTATAAATATAAAATATTATATTTTATGTTTCATTGGGTGCAACAGCTGCATTTATCCAGCGTCAAAAGTGAAAAGAATTTTCATCACTGTGCCTTTTGCTTTTTTTTTAAAGAACTTTATTGTCACTCTGCTTTTTGTCAGGTCGAAATTATCACTTTATAAAACACATGCCTAGTTTTTACTTGTATAATACTTACATGGTTCAAATTTAATGTTCAGTATTTTTCTATGATTTTTAAATATTTGTTTTTGCTTTTTATATAAAATCAAAACCTTATGTGCATCACATGGTAATTACTGAGAAGTCAAACAGTTATTTACAGTAAAATAAATCATTAAGGTCACTACCTACCAGCCGGCAGCTGCAAAATTTTAATGGGAAATACCATGTTAAGAAAATTTATGCCTCAGTGCCTTAATTCTAAAGGTAGGCATTTCAAACAAAATGTATTTTTCACGAATTTTTTAGGAGAAGATCGCTACAAGCATATATTTTCAATATAGATAGGCAGTATGTACTTTTTTGTAAAACAAAAGTTTTAAAAATTTCCTTGCAAAACAGACTATGCATGTTGTGGAAACATCTCTGCCGTAGGGAACTTCTCCTAAAAAAAATTNAAAAATTTCCTTGCAAAACAGACTATGCATGTTGTGGAAACATCTCTGCCGTAGGGAACTTCTCCTAAAAAAAATTTGCGAAGAATACTTTTTGTTTGAAACGCCGATCTTTAAAATTAACGCATTGAGGCAAAAATTCCCTCANAAAAAATTTGCGAAGAATACTTTTTGTTTGAAACGCCGATCTTTAAAATTAACGCATTGAGGCAAAAATTCCCTCAACATGGGATTTCCTATTTAAATTTCACAGCTGCTAGCAGTGCCCCCTTAAACAATATGTTTATTTATTACTATATTGTGCAGAATATTATTGATTTTCTTTAAAAATTACGGGTGCGACTAATGTATGAATTATTGGTTAGGTTCTTGACAAAAACTGTACCAATTTGCAACGTAATTTAAATTATGCTCTCCCTTGGTGCTACACATCAATTCCTTGTAAAAACTGTGTAGGGTATTCATTTACATGCCGATGACTTCACTGCTGTGTACCAGCACTCCAGAACACCATATTGTCCTTAAATAGTTTGTTTATGCAAATGTCCAATTGTGGAGAGTGCATTGGCTACCATCTAGTGTAATTATTCATTTGGATCTCCTCTCCTTTGGCTATAACAGGTAACAGCCTCAGCAGTAGTAGTTTATGCTAGACTGTAATTCAACACAACCAGGTGCAGAATTTGTATTTTCTCAGCACAGCGAACCCTCACTTTAATGGACCTCAATTGAGTGTACATTGGATTTAACGGACAACTTGTGAATGGAAAAAGTACGCAGTTATCTTTTATTTTATTTTTCATTTCTGTGGACGCAAACAACGGAACAGCCCGCCAGTTCCAATGCTTGTCCGAAGCAAGACTTGTCACGGCATGAAGTGGTCTGTTTATCTGCTGCCTACAGTTTCATTCGTTCTGTGTAAATAATCTGTTTCACACGAGTTGTCCCCCCTTTATTTATTTTGTTTTGTCAAAATTTCTAGAGTAAAACTTTACTGTGTGAAGCTGATATAAGGTTGCATTTCCCTCTGGTCTGAACAGGCAAGGAGTCTGTTTAGTAAACAAAAAACAGCAGAGCTGTAAGTATTTGCTTTTGTTTTTCTGTGTGGGTTTGTGTGCGCATGTACTCGTGTGTGTTTATGGCGTTTGGCCTGATGGTTGGCCGGGAGCTGCGTGATGAGGAATGGTCAAGCAAAACTAGGGGAAATTTAGGGTGTTGGAAAGGGGTAGGTTACCCAATACGCACCAGTCATCGCCAGCTGGCGATGATGTGATGGTAGAACTGAGACTGTGGTGGCTGATCCCAGTCGTATGGCTGATCACCTGCACGTATGTTTTTATACAACATAGTATTTATGACTGATTAGCTCCCTATGATGCACGTGTGCCACCCTTGCAGGCCTATTACAGAGTGACCTGCAGGCCTTAAAATACAGTAATGAACTTTCGTCACACTGGTTACACTGCTGAACGATGTAGCTGGATAGCGGATTACTGGGGTCCCATGCCACTAAACGCACGAAGGTGACACTGGAAAAAAATACACAATGGTGTCACTCACTGCTGTATATTTCCAGTGATAAATAACTTACATTCGCATACGCAAATACACAAATATGAAGAAGATCCTGGACCTCAGCCTGCTAGGTAGGCTGTACTGACAAAAAGGTGGGCTGGCGCTCACACGTATGTGAAGTTAAGTATGGATAATTAAGCTTCCCCATGTGTTGCAAATATCGGCAAAGGTGGGGCGGCGTCTGTGGGCACAAAAATAATGAAGTTCTGGTAATTAAAAGACAATTGTAAGCTCACTGATTGGTGCAAATAGGTGAGAGTACCTGATGCGTACAACGCGTGCCAGCCTCCGCGAGCCTCAAAATCTGGCTGAATGGCGCACGGTGCACAACAGAGTGGGTAAACAGCTGGCTAAACCCACAAATTACACTGTACTTAATATGAAACATGGGTTGGAAAAACATTGCAAATTATTTAAGGAAATTTTACATATAAAGCACGTGCAATAAAAATAAAATTACACAAAAATATACTGCAGAAATTAAATTAATGATTTTTATGTGCTAAGCTTTAATTAAAACTTTTTAATTAACGGAATTATTTGCTAGAGGCGTCTCTCATGCGAAACACACGTCCTTGTATTTATTATTTGATTTATTTAATCATCGCGTCCTGCAAAATATGTTGTAAAACTTTTCATACCACCTGGCTGTGCGGATGAATTTTCCATCCCTCCCTGGCTGGGCCAGCTTGCTGGGGGAGGGGGAGGTGCCCAGACACTAACACTGCACTACATTTTACTCGCACTGGACTTATTCGTGGCACACGCTGAGCTGCACTGAGAAAGCTGAAGTGTACGGTGCAGTTGGGGGACGCACGGCGGGACAGACAGTCTAGGGTAGGCAGGACGTCAGCCTGTGTCAGTGTGTGTATGCGCACATGTGCGCTTGCACACTTGGAAAATGGGAGAGTACGCAACCTGTTTTTCATCTGCACTGCTGAAAACTGAGAGGGTTGGTGACCCTTTTTCAGCCTACTTTCTGAAGGAAAGAAAGACTTGCAAGATCATTTTCCTGTCTGTGTGTGTGTCTCTGTGCGTGTCCCCCACCCCCTTTTTTTTTTTTTTTTAATTTTTGAATGCGTGAACCAAATTTCACCAAACTCATACACATATAGTACTTATTAAGGACATATGATTTTCATAGTTCTCGACCGTACCGAGCACTTACTTTCAACATTGTGGCCATTTTAAAAGTTATAGTGATATGTCATATCTTAGGAACCATTCAACCAATTTAAACCAAATTTTGTATGGTGACAGCGCATAATGTAGGCAATGAATTTAGAGATGAATATAATTGTTAGTCCACCATTTTGTAAGATAGCAGTAGATGAAAAAATAAACTTTCCCATTGTATATTGAAAAGTTCTAAACTAATTCTAGCCAAAGTTGTCAAGTAAATACGTTTCTATAGTAGGTATATAAAGGTATGCGATTTAAATTAATTAGGCACTTAGTTTCAAAATGGTGCCCAAACCAATATTTTAGGTTTATTTTGTATATCTACCATACCGTACAACAAATTTTGACAAAATTTTGTATGCCTGTAAGTAGGCCTATACATTACCAGTATCTTAAATTCCAAGAGATAATCACTTTTGGCCGCCATTTTGTAAGATAGCGCTAAATGAAATAATGAAGTTTTAATATCAAACCTCAAGAAAAATTTGACAGATTCCTACCAAATTTTGCAAACGAGTAATACTGTGACAGTTGATGTGAATTAATGTGTTTTAAGTATGTTGGACTTTTATTTTCAAAAGGCGGCCATGTAGCAATTTTAACATAGTATGCTAATTGTCAAAATCATGTAATCAATTCCAACTTCACTTTGTATGTTGGCAGTATATATTACAAATATGAAATGTGTCTACATGGATCCTCTTTTGCCCACCATTTTGTAAGATAGCACCACATGAACAAATATAATTTTTATTCAATGTATCGGAAAAAAAATTGACCAATTCCTACCAAATTTGTCAAAAAGTAATACTATAGACGTTGGAATTTGATGTAGATTGGCATATTTTAAGTAGTTCAGGCTTATCGTGGCCATACATTCATTTTAGCTTACTATTAAATTTGTCAAAACCATTAAATTAATTCCAACTTAACTTTCTATACTGGCAGTATATATCACAATTATCAAATGTGGACATACAAAGTTTCTTTTGTCCGCCATCTTGTAAAATATCATTACATGATAAATAAAAATTTTTATGTCATATCTCTGGAGAAAACCATAAAGTACCACCAAATTTGGAGAACAACTAGCACTACAGCAACCCATATAATTTTATATGTTTTGAGTAGGTCAGACACTTATTTTCAAAATGGCAGCCATATAAACTTTGTATTATTTGCTATATCTAGGGAATTATGAAACAAATTTCACTTTATGCCCTAACTTTGTATGCTGATGAATTTGTCTATACAGAACCCAATTTTTTTTGCCAATTTTTATGATATCCTACATAAAAAAAATTAAGTTTTTATGTCATATCTCGGAATGAAATCAAGCGATTCCTACCAAATTTGGCGGAGAAGTTTTACTGTGGTATGCCTAATAAATTAATTTTCTAAATGCCAGGTATAAAAACATTTTAGCTTAAGTGTGGTATTATCTACAAAATTATGTTAACTATTTTAACATAAGTTTGTATACTGGCAGTGCCTATGATAATCATAAAATATGCTAATACACAACTTTTTTATCCTCCATTTATGAAGATCCACACATGCAAAAATGGAGTTTGTTTGCCTCATCTTGAGGACCAATCATTTGATTCCCACCAAATTTTACACCTAAGTATTGCTACAGTAGGGTATTTAAACTAACGTATTTTAGGTATGGCAGGCTTTTATAATGGCATTAATATAAATAATTTATGTTAGTATGTTATAACTACTAAACAATTAAAACAAAATTAACCAAATTTTGTACACTAACAGTATTCATTAGAACCATCAATTTGTGATGGGTTGTCACATTTCCCCATACAAAGTTTCAACCATCAAGAATGATTGGAGAAAATTACCATACTGGGTGATGAATTGAGGGCCTCTTTGGAGCAGCGAGGGTCGCGTCTAACTGCAGAGCGAGTCGGCCAAGAACTAATACGATGGGATGGCATGGGGCGCGGTGATCGCCCCCTTTCTCATTACCTTCCTATGCCCGCTCCAGCAGACAAATTTTGGCCACCAGGGCATAATGGTGGTTTGAACTGACCAATAAGAAGAGCTTGAAGGAATAAGTGTTTTTAGAATCCAGGAATTTATTATAAAAGACATTTTCGAGGCTTTTGGAGGACAGAGAGAACCTGGCTTTGGGGACAGACATTTAGAAGGATTTTTCCTCTGTTTGAAATAGCTACGGGGTAGGGGTAATGTAAGAAGGGAGAAATGCATGTATATTTATGTTTGTGTGTTTTAACTATTTTAAAGGGGTTTTGAGATAATTGTTTAAACAAATGTTGACAATTTTTTAACAAATTTAAGTTGTGTGTGATAACCTTGTTGGTTAAAGATAACAGTTTTTGTAGCATCAATGAATTATATTAAATTTTGAAAAACAAATTTTCTTGGGGTTCTCCTTCGTACACCACACTTACTTAGAGTTTGTGCAACGTCTCCTGATGGTGGTTTTTTTCTGCTTGAAGGAAACATTATGAAGTTTTAGTATTAACAAAAAATCAAAACCTGAAAGGAAGGAAGAACGCATATTGTCTGTTTTATGCTTCGGAAGCTATCCGTTGCAAATTATATGATGCAGGATGGTGTCTGGCATCTCAGACCGTTTGCCACGCCACACGTCCACCGCATCAACCAGCACTAGCATGTAACCAGTGCACAGCAAATGCAGAGTGCAGTGCAGTATAGTGCGCAGAAGTGTAGTGTGCGGAAGTGTAGTACGCGGAAATATAGGGCAGTACAGTGCAACACCCTACCACATCCCCCTGGTAGGCGATGGTGCGTTATGGCAGACCCAGCACACATCATTTGTAGGGCACAATTAAAAGAAAAATATTAAAGTAAGGGAGAGACACACTACCAGCATTTCAGTGTTTTTATTCTGTTAATTCTAAAATCCACGTGTTCTCATCTCCGTTGTTTCACCCTCATTTCATGCCATCCAAGTTGAATTGCAAGTATTTTGTATGCAAGGTAAGATTGTGTATTTTTTTGTTAATGTTTTATGCAAGGGTTTGTGTTCTCTATTTTAGTTGCAAATTTTTCCGTCAAGTAGAGAGTAGTGCAGGCGAGCTACGTGCCATCATAGTTCGCGCCGCGAGATCTCATTACATTCAGTTGCTGTCAAGTGTCTCAAGGGGTTGGTCACGTCGTGTGTGTGCTCCGGGTGAACTTAACTTTGTGCACCGAACCATGTATTTTTAAATAGTAACATCATTCTTGGAACCACTTTCATTTAATTCTCACCCTGAGTCGTTACCCCTTCTTCCCCAGCACTTGAATTGCCGGGGGAAGCATAATTTCCACTTAAATCCACAATGGCCGTTCGTACCTTTTTCTCTGCGTAGCCTATCTGGCGGGCTTGTAGGCCAGAAACCACTTCAGTTTTCACATAACCTGATGTAAATTGTTGTGCTGCAAGGATAATTACACGGGAGTTTTCATACTTTGCGTCTTTTATTTAAGCACTGCCTTAGGGCATTTCAGGGTATGGGTCCCCTACAACCAGTCTTCACCTAATCCAACGTAAGTCATCGTAAGTTCAATATGCTCAACTCATAGCTTTTCACAGTTAAAGGCATGTGGGTCAGCCTGAATAAACCCACAACATAGCAGACGTAAGTATTAGGCGTGAGGAACACCTGATTCTCCTGGCCTGAGGGGCTCATCCAATAATTCACCGAGGGACTGCGTACGGATGGGCGAAAGGCCCGCTGTACTCTAAGATCAGCATCATCATCATCAGCAATCACCGACACTGCCTGCCAACGGTGTCTGTCACCTAGTCGGATATCCCCATCACAAAATATATCTAACATATTTGTACCGCCCCTCAAATTTCCATTTAACCCAACATCACACAGCTAACAGGCGCCAATACGAACAGAGATACACTTTTGCCTGCCTTTTTGTAAAATTGTGCCCGGTGAGAAAATTGAACATTTTGCCATATTTCCAAAACAATTCATCTTTTTTTCACCAAATTTTCCACATCAGTAGTGCTACAGAACACCATGAAAACTTATATGGTTTAAGTCGGATAAGGCATTGACTTTCAACATGGCACCATATAAATATTTTGATAACTTTGTATAGAGAACCTCCTTTTTAGGTAGTTTTGTAAGATGACACTAAGTAAGAGAATAAAGTTTTCATGTGATATCACCTAGACCAATCAACTAATTTACACCAAATTCTTCACACAAGTAACACTACCATAGGCCATATAAACTGAAATATTTTAAGTGGCTCGGACACTTTTTTTAAAAAATGGCAGCTCTATAAATATTTTAGGTTAGTGAACCCTATCATTCAAAAAATTAGACTGATTGCATGCTAGCATATGGTATGAAGTTTTCTGTGTTCAGTCCTTAGTGAGGCACATGCTTATCTGTAATTGTATCACTACTGTTGCATATGTTTCTGGTTTTATCATTAATGATACTGCTGTCAAAACTACGTCAAAGCCTACTTACCATCTAAGCTTTGAAGAACTTCATTAAAAATTATTTGCATCCATGTAGAGGTAAGTAGGCTCATTGGTTATATCAGTAACTTCTTGTTTCTGTCTGCACCATAAGGGGATTAGGTTTAGTGTCTCCACCAACCAAAAAATAAACACAGTATATTCAGGGGTGAAGCAAAACAGACACGTACAAAAAAAAAGTCTCGTGAGGGTTTTTGTTTATGATGTATTTATTCACTGCATAACTGATATTTTTTACCTTATAGTTGCTGTATCACTAATCATTATTTTTCAAGCTTGCTTTTATAAACTGAACAACTGTAGGCATTTCCATCTGCATTAACGGACAAACCATCCCCAGTATAGTCCGTTAAATACAGGGTTCTCTGTACTTGAAAATAACAGTGAAACTACCAGGTGTTGGTGAAGATTGTGTGATAAAATAGAGCAACTGGTTTTTAGGATTTTAATTTATAAGATAAACATTTATATAGTCAGTATGTTAATGGGAAAACTACATTCTTAAAAAGTTTAAATGGCAGTAATTCTATATACATAATAGACTACTGTTAATACATCTTGCAGGTCAGATACAGTAATAGTAATAAACATACTGATTTAAATGTACCTTTATTTAGATAATTTTTGGTCACTCGCTTTACTATTCTCAGTAACTGTTAATGTTGTATTGGTATTTTCTAAAAGACAAGTTACTATTTTCCTGTCAATTATATCAGCGTACTCTCTAAAAATATTTCAGTTCTAAAATGAAAATTTTTAAAATATTGTTTTACCACTTACCTGTATGAAAATGTTTTTCCAAACATCATTGCTTTTCAATCATTGTACCTTTGTGGTACATTCTAATGCTCCATTCTAATGGCTCCATTATTTTTGCAGAATGTCATTAGGGGCTGCAGGAATGGTAAATTAAATGGCTTTGAGTGATGCAGCGTTTATGTTCCCCTTGCAGGTGTGGTGTGCCCTGGAGGGCAGAAGTACCAGGTGTGCGGCAACTCGTGCACCCGCTCGTGTTTCGACATCACCCAGAAGCCAGAATGCCGGCAGCAGTGCGTAGAGGGCTGCAACTGCCCAGAGAGCCAGACCCTGGACAGCAACGGCGAGTGCATCCCTATAGCCCACTGCACGTGCCACAGCAATGGGGTGGATCACCCTCTCGGCTACAAGGAGGTGCGGCCCAGCACCCGAGGCTTGGAGCTCTGGTGAGTCTGCAACAGTGGATGGGGAGCGTTGTTCGCTAATGGCCAACGTTCCGACCAGCTGCAGCTTTACGTGTAACTTAACTTCTTGCAGAAGACTTTCCTTAACAATCAACACTGCTACTGATGATTGGATTGGAGAGATTTGAACTGCTATTAACACCACGGTCTTGAGAGCAGATGAGAGCGAAACGTGGTGAACATGTGGTTGCGCCGAGATGCAAGGTTAAGGGAAACATGAGATCCTTGAGAAAACCCAATGACCAGCAGCATTGTACAGCACAATTAACACATGCGAAAATCCGGGAGTGACCCCACTTCGAATCGAACCTGGTTTGCCTTGGCAGGAGGCAAGTGTAACCCCTGCTATTGAATAGTCAATGAAATAAGGAAAAATGCCACTTAATACAGAATACCTCTTATTGCCACATTTATTTTATACAGTTTCTTGGAAAACTAAAAAAAAAATATTATTTTTAACAAATCATTATAATTAATAAAATCATAATTTTCATCATAACAATTTAGTTTGTGCCTGTTTTATCCAAACATCTTATGTACCTACAGTACTGCATGATGTAGCATCTTTCTCACAATATATATATATATATATATGTGTGTGTGTGTGTGTGTGTATTTTTTTTCTTTCAAATATAGTATTTTTAATTTTCTTTCCTCTTCATTTTTCCCCCTCTGCGTTCAGAAACTACTTAATAATTTATTTTATTATTTTTTAAAATGACTATAATTATTTATATCATAAGTAATGATATATTTTGTTCTGTAATTTACTGCATTCTCTTATCGCAGGATTATTATTCTAAATAGAGAAAAGAATAACAACACGCACAAGAACTCGCACATTGCTGCTTGCAGATAGACCAAAAGTTTCCACACATCGATACATGTATGCACTGTTTTCCTAGTGGTATGTGCTTGATGGCAGGAAGTGCCGATGGCACACAACTGGCAGTTTGTTTCCTGTCGCTTGATCGTAGGATTAGTTGGTAGCTGTCACACCTTATAATGCTCAAATCCTGCACTTCAATCTCAAGTTAAACACTTTAACTCTGGTAAATACTCAAACTTTATATCAAAATCAAAAAATTACAAAATTATGGAATATTTTTTTCTTGATTGTCTTTTTGCTGATGTGTAAGGCCTAACAGCTGGTCAAATTTAAATGGAAAGAAATTAGGGGCGCACACACAGAGAGTACTGGGCAGGTCCTGCCCCCCCCGCCCTCCTGGAGACTTATGCTATGCCATTATGAAATCAGAGGAAACAAAATTTGTCTTAACGACAAATAGTTTATACATTAATAACCTTGTCGAATGTTGGTGACCTTACGATTATGCAATTGTGGAGACCTAAAGAGGCAGAAAGGTATACTTGGATAGAAATAACCCGCAGGTGTTTTGATGTTACATATGCCATAGTATTTATCCATGCCATGTGGAAACCCCTCCTTCCAAAACAGAACCCTATGTGCATTACTGAAAGAAACTTAGGCAGTACGGGCAAAGACAAGGATAAATTTTGTTCAAAACCTCCCTTAAAATCTTAAGGTTACTGTTTGTTAATATATTAAGCTATTGCATATATTTTATTTATTATGTATCGTAATTATATCATTAAAGAAAATCC
>NQII01001702.1:389185-454428 GCA_002778355.1 Clitarchus hookeri
GAAATAATTTTTTTTGTACACAAGTGAAAGAGGCAAAAGGTGTAGGTAATACTCTGGCACTATTTGGTGCAACATTTTTCCTGCCTTTTTGTTTATAAAATTAGGTTATTACATGATAAGGGAAATTAAAGGGAAAGGTGAGGATGATACCAATGACATGGGTCACAAGTTTGTATTACCATCCCTCTCACTTCTTTCACAATTAAAAAATGCACATATTTGATCTCCACTCACTATAATGGTGAATTAACGCACTGCTAGCCTATTTGGTGCTCCCATTTATATTGCAGGGAGGCCGTATCGGTGATGGTTTGTGCCTAACATTTGGCTTGGCTCAGTCTACAAGCATCAAGTTGTTAATCACTATAATTGTGGAAATATTGTCATCTGCAGCCCTTCTGTGTAAAATTATGCAATCAAAAATCTTAACTCCATACCATTTTTGAGTTTAGTATACATTCAACTCTTATTTCCAAGACCCCTGAAATAGCGACCTCTCAAAATAATCACATTTTTGNCACACACACACACACACACACACACACACACACACACACACACACACACTTCTAATGAATGCAGAAAGCCATGTCTCCTTGTAATTCAAGAGTTTTATCACATCCGTTATGTGGCATATGTGTATGTATTGTGAAGCTAAACAGTCATTTAAAATCAAATTGAAAATTGTTTTGCCTGCAATTCTTTATTTACTTTCACAGTTCTTGTGTGAATGCTGTGTGGGACTGTCACTTGGCCACTACGGAAGAAATTGATAACAACCCGGACTCCAATGCTCAGAACTGCAGCTTAATTGGCAATGAAGTGTACACATCGTGTNGGAAGAAATTGATAACAACCCGGACTCCAATGCTCAGAACTGCAGCTTAATTGGCAATGAAGTGTACACATCGTGCGAACCTGTCGAGCCAGTCACGTGCAAGGTAACACAAAGGGGAGGTTTATTAGTTATAGCAACAAACTCAATTTAAANGAACCTGTCGAGCCAGTCACGTGCAAGGTAACACAAAGGGGAGGTTTATTAGTTATAGCAACAAACTCAATTTAAACTGCACCTTTCCACGTGCATGTACTTGCTATGTTGGCATGGCCGTGGTTAATTTCTGTGTGGGGTATTTTATTCCCATCAGTAAATGATAATTTTTATGTTGAAATGATTTTTCCTGCCTATAGCCTGTAACANTGTGGGGTATTTTATTCCCATCAGTAAATGATAATTTTTATGTTGAAATGATTTTTCCTGCCTATAGCCTGTAACAGGTATTTGAAACATTAATTTTACATTTAGAGTAGATTAGACAATTGTGGTAAATTTTTGTGCATATTTGCAAGTCTTACAAAGTTTGATAGATTCCTTTTAAATAATTTCAAGAAGAGTATCCCAGAATGGAGCTATATTTTATATTTATATTGTGCAACATATGTGGGAATTGAAAAAAGTGTTACGCAGATCCATATTCTAGAACAGATAGCTTCCAGTCTTAATTTGCAGACATGTCTGAGCAGTCATTTAATATACCACATTAAAAAAAAAAAAAACTCCAAAAAACAATGTTTAAATAACGCAACATCTACCATTGAGCACTAGCGTTTAATTGCGTTGATTGAAAATCTTTAGGGAATGAAATGAGCTATCATCCATGTTGGAGAGGCAATGGAACACACTGGCAAGACACCACTAGCCATGAGCAGTCATACGAGAGAAGTTTTGGTCTTAAGTTGGTTTGGGATTAATTCCAGACCACAGCAGTGAGAAGTTGTGCTAGTTGCCACGCCACTGAGGCACCCAATGTTTTATGCATAGTTGTATTAACATACACAATTTTAAATAAGCTATCATATGCTAGAATTGTTGTGTCTCTCTTTATTGTATNTGCATAGTTGTATTAACATACACAATTTTAAATAAGCTATCATATGCTAGAATTGTTGTGTCTCTCTTTATTGTATCTACGGTCTTGCACCTTTTTACAACCACTGCAATCATGTATCTCTTTTTGTTTAATCTCCCTCTCTGGCCATGTGACCAGAGATCTCACCCCATTGCTACACACATATAACACATCCTTTCTTCTTTAAAAAAAAAAATATATATATTGACACTGTATTACAATTACAGGCTTACGTTCTTCACCCTACATTCTATTTGACATATCTTTCTTCCATTTCACAATCACTTACAATATTTCACTCAAACTATTACAATATCATCCTCTTCATCTTTATCATCACATTACAAATACTTCGCAATTATAGTACATTACGTTATGGACACGTCTTCAAATGTAGTCGGCAAATTTAGCTGATTTGGTAATCACCTGTCCTGACCTAGTGCGCAACTATCTTCCTTCTCTTTTACAAGACTCATATGACTTGAACTCCTCCTTATGCCTAGATTCAACACTTCTAGGTTCAACACCACCAGGCTGCGTGCTACCAGATTTGGATTGGGGGGGNTATGATCTGGCACATCACTTCTAACCCAGAATTTATCATTCAGTGTTCTGACTCAAACCTGTGATTCTTCCAAGTCTTTCCTACTATTTCTCCGTAGCTCTTGACCCACTTGCACGTGACCAAGGATAGGTACGTCCTCTCCTTGGCCAGAGATCTCACCTCACGTAACACACATTGCTACACACATACAGCACACCCAATATTTTATATTTGGGATAAGTACTTTAAGTACAGTAGTTTCCCTGCAAAGTTGTCACGAGGCCAATTTTTCTGCTGCACAGAACATGCACAGCCCTCCAGAATATTCACCGGCAAAGTGCGTGCCGGGCTGCGAGTGTAAGAAAGGGCATGTGCTGGACTCTCACACCAAGAAGTGCGTGTTGCCATCCGAGTGTCCTTGTCACCACGGTGGGAAGAGCTACTCAGATGGCCACAAGATGCAGGAAGATTGCAATGTGTGGTGAGTTATCTGCTGATGAAATATCTAAATCATCATCATCACGATTATCGTCACCATCCCATCATCCACTGCTGTTTCCAGCCTTCAGCCGGGTCAGCATAGTGAAATGTCTCCATCTCCTTTATCCCCCCCCCACAACTATTTCTCCTTGAACTTGCTCCAATCTTCTCCCCTCTCCTGTACTCCTGCCATTACCTGTTCATCTATATAGTGAATATGGGGTACAGTGGTAATGTTAGCTGTGCAAAACCAGTCCCTATGTCCCAAAATTAAACTGCTTCTCTACCAATTCAACTATCATAAATTACATCGTTGGGATTTGAGGTTAGAACACACTTTAGTAAACAACTGCTTTGAGATGTTTATATATGTCCTCTAACCAATGTGTAATGCAGTTTTGATTAAATTCAAATTGGTAAAAGTAGTTTTAATATCAAAGTGCTAGNAGCATCACACTGTTCTGTTATATAATCTGGCACATCGCTTCTAACCCAGAATTTATCATTCAGTGTTCTGACTCAAACCTGTGATTCTTCCAAGTCTTTCCTATTTCTCCGTAGCTCTTGACCCACCTGCACGTGACCAAGGATAGATACGTCCTCTCCTTGGCCAGAGATCTCACCTCACGTAACACACACACATTGCTACACACATACAGCACACCCAATATTTTATATTTGGGATAAGTACTTTAAGTACAGTAGTTTCCCNACACACATTGCTACACACATACAGCACACCCAATATTTTATATTTGGGATAAGTACTTTAAGTACAGTAGTTTCCCTGCAAAGTTGTCACGAGGCCAATTTTTCTGCTGCACAGAACATGCACAGCCCTCCAGAATATTCACCGGCAAAGTGCGTGCCGGGCTGCGAGTGTAAGAAAGGGCATGTGCTGGACTCTCACACCAAGAAGTGCGTGTTGCCATCCGAGTGTCCTTGTCACCACGGTGGGAAGAGCTACTCAGATGGCCACAAGATGCAGGAAGATTGCAATGTGTGGTGAGTTATCTGCTGATGAAATATCTAAATCATCATCATCANGATGGCCACAAGATGCAGGAAGATTGCAATGTGTGGTGAGTTATCTGCTGATGAAATATCTAAATCATCATCATCATCACGATTATCGTCACCATCCCATCATCCACTGCTGTTTCCAGCCTTCAGCCGGGTCAGCATAGTGAAATGTCTCCATCTCCTTTATCCCCCCCACAACTATTTCTCCTTAAACTTGCTCCAATCTTCTCCCCTCTCCTGTACTCCTGCCATTACCTGTTCATCTATATAGTGAATATGGGGTACAGTGATAATGTTAGCTGTGCAAAACCAGTCCCTATGTCCCAAAATTAAACTGCTTCTCTACCAATTCAACTATCATAAATTACNATAATGTTAGCTGTGCAAAACCAGTCCCTATGTCCCAAAATTAAACTGCTTCTCTACCAATTCAACTATCATAAATTACATCGTTGGGATTTGAGGTTAGAACACACTTTAGTAAACAACTGCTTTGAGATGTTTATATGTGTCCTCTAACCAATGTGTAATGCAGTTTTGATTAAATTCAAATTGGTAAAAGTAGTTTTAATATCAAAGTGCTAGNTGTCCTCTAACCAATGTGTAATGCAGTTTTGATTAAATTCAAATTGGTAAAAGTAGTTTTAATATCAAAGTGCTAGTCTTTTGAAAATTGAGATACATATAAACAAACACGTTCATCACTGTTGACCATGTGACTGACATTTGTATGTATGTGGGGGTAGGTCAAGTTTGGGTGCATGTGCAGAAGAGAAAAATATTGATCTACCTCATCTTTAGTCTGTGTGTTCCTCCCACAATCTTCTTGGTCTTGCCTGGAATACCAGTCACAGGATAAATATACAATTTTAGGTGTTACAATTAACAAATTTTTTTTCTTTGGAACTGTACAGATTAGATAATGATTGTCATATGCCAGGAGCAATAAAAACGTGTTTGTATTTGTTATTGGTAGCAGCAGTTTATGAGATTATGGAGTACAGTCTCAACAACGAATGATGTCTCCTACCACACAAGGGATTTTCCTTATTGCATACTGTTTTTTGCAGTGTACACACAAATATTTAAATCCACTTCCCGTTAAACAAAGGGTTAGATTGCGTCTTGTAAAATAAATATTTATATCTTTTTAAGTATTTTTTATGAATTGCCCTTTGCCACATTTGTGAGTGCCCTTGCTTGTGTGAAGTATCCAGCCACTCTCTTGGTTTTCCCAGCGCATGTGAAGGTGGCAAGTGGAACTGTTCATCGCGACAGTGTTCTGGGATCTGCACTGCTTGGGGTGACTCGCACTTCAAAACTTTTGACGGCAAAATCTACGACTTCTCCGGCAACTGTAACTACATGCTTGCAAAGGGCAACCGTGGGAACCACGATGTATTCAATATCTTCATACAGGTGTGTGCTACAGAAATACATCTGAAGTAGAATAACTATGTGGGAAGCACATGTTTATTTTTGGTTTTTAATGTTAACTGTATGAGTTTCTGAGTGACATATTACGTTAAAATACAGTAGAACTATTTTTTTTNTTTTTGGTTTTTAATGTTAACTGTATGAGTTTCTGAGTGACATATTACGTTAAAATACAGTAGAACTATTTTTTTTACACCCCATGATATTACACTTTCATTCATTTTACACCTGCCCTTTTTCGGTCCTATTTACTTTTTTTANTTTTTTTTACACCCCATGATATTACACTTTCATTCATTTTACACCTGCCCTTTTTCGGTCCTATTTACTTTTTTTACAGTCCAAATTTCTCAGTTTTTTTTAACTTTCCTGCATTTTGCAATACTTTGCAAATGTGTAAAAAATGGTTTTCACTGTAATGTGGTTTGTGTACATTTGTGAGATGCAAAGTATTTGGGTTTGTAGGTGAAATGAAGGGATGAAAAGAAATGAGTGAGGCGACACAGGAACAATTTTAGGCTCATGATTGAATGAGGTGTAAAATATTATGGCATGTTATGGCACCACAAACGAGAATAACTTGGTAATGATGACCACAACAGAAACACATGAAACATGAATCGGTAGTATAGTGTTTCTAAAAGCTACTGAAAGGTAATTAAGTTTTTTTTATATTAACTAGAAAGTTCCAAACACCATGATGTCATGTTAAGGATACTGGAAGAAATTGTTGGGTTGGCCAACATAGCATTTGTGTGAAGAAACAGGCATGGAAAAAGAAAGTTAATGACTGAACACTTTTTTTAATTGGTGTAAAAATCTCCCTGTGATCACAGAAAAATTTCCGTCTGCCTCTTGTACCTGGAATAAAAAAATGTGGAACTTGACGCGTGGCATTGGGTGACTGACGACGACGTCAAGTCGGGCAGGGTTTTGTGTGTGTCTGTCAGAGACACGGGCGATATGACTGGGCTGACTTTACTTGCTACTAGCTGCTGGTATATAGGCTAGGGCGCGTGGCTTGACGGCACGGCACAAAGTCTGCTGTGGGCTTAACTGTCCTTCGTACAACTGGTTTGTACACAGTCACTGGTTTACCTGTATCGGGCATGACCCGAGGTAGCTCCTGACTCACCCGCTGTTGCTGCTGGAACCAGTCAAAACTCGTGCCCAGTCCTTGGATAGAGGTGGTGCTGCAGCTGGCGGTGCTGATGGTAGCCCGCGGAGGGCTGCTGATCCTGCTGCTCTGGAACCACGGGTTCGCTATACCCAGTGGGACATGGCATCCCTGATGGAAGTTGACGACAACTTGATGCAGCTCGCTGGTGGTCTTGTAGGGTGGCTGAAATAGAGAGTGTGGTGGGACTGGGAGGTGAGGCCTCGCCAGTTGTCTGGTGGCTTGAGCTCATTCCTGGGAGGGGGTTAGACTGCAGAGGGCAGTTGGGGATGGGTTACAGCTCCCGTTGGATTCAGAGGCAGTAGCTGCCTTCCTAGCTTGCCACTTTTCACCACTCCTATGGGTGTACAGCATAAAGGTAGGTACTAAAGTCAGCCTCACTAAGGAAGAGCAGGAGACGATGATCCCTACCTAGGTGTATAACCAAGCCGAGGCAGAGCCAACCAGAGTCACACCCGATGACTCCAACTGGCGACAGTTCAGCACAGTAGTTAGAGTAGTGGGTTTACCCTGGATCTCCGACAGCGAAATGGGTGCGGTTCAAAGGTGGGCAGACATCCAGAACCAGTCTATCACTCCTTCCAGTGGCAGTTCAGTGCGGTGTATGGAGTGAATTGGCTGGGATGGTTGACTAACCACCTCGTGGATTGAGTTCCTAGTGGTTGGGGCTCTACTGTACTGGACACCAGGTGCCCAGTATGGGTGGCCGTCTAATGGGTGTGTTTGCGACGTACGTACGCCCGGTTAAGGGAGCCCGCAGTCCTACTCTAGGTTTGGCAATTGGGTTGTAATGGCGCAATCTTCTGCTTTTCTCTGGTGGGCTGATATCTATGGGGGATAAAAGTCACTGTCACCCTAGAATCAGTACTCGGAGGTTCAATAGAGAATGTCTTTATTCCCGTGCGGAAATAGACACGGTGGCCCTTACTAACTCCTAACTAACAAGGATTGTAACGAAAGTAGACTACGATAATACCAGATGAAGGGGACCTGGGTCTAAACTAGACAAGAGCAGATGCGGCTAGGTAGCTATGATACTAACTGACCCTAACTAACTCGATGCTGTTGTCCAGAAGGGACTCGGGTGGCACTACCAGAAGGGTAGTGTGTGTTCAAGGAGTGAAGACTTCTTTGGGTGTTGTTGGTGAAGGTCTTGCAGATTTCTGGTAGGTAGTGGTGGTCGAACTGGAGGACGTTGATGTCTGCAGAGCGCTCCAGCACACGAGGGATTGAAGCGAGCTGTGGAGAATGATTTGTGTTCTGCAGCTTTGCACGGACATATATTCCACCTGCCCGCGGGCTCTCAGAGATGCGGGTGTGGCGGGGGTGAGCTGCTCCTCTCGTGGGTGAAGCCGCGGTCTGTGGCCAAAGCAGGCATTTTTGCTACGTGGGGTTGAGTCTGTGCTGCCCGAGCTCAGGTGCTTAGCTGGGTCGCTTGGCTGGCTTCTATCACCCGTGGGAGGTTGGCGTGATGTCTGACACAAAGGTGAAACGAACTTGGCTGACGTATTCGTGGGTGCCCCCGCATCTAGGCGCGTACTGGTATACTCTGGTAGCAAGTCATTCCGGGTTCAAACCTCACTTGGGGTGATGTGATGACACGTGAAGATGATGCGAAGTCATGTTAAAATAAATGTCAGTACGCGTCATGCATTATACTTTACATTTTTATGTAAATTTTAACTCTTCATTGGAAGTTTTCACCCGGGATTTACTTTATCACATCTCAATAAAGCAAAAAAACATTATGATTTTTAGCTTTACTTAGATGTGATAAAAGTAAAGCATGTGTGAAAAACGAAGTGCCAAATCATTAACTTTATTTCAATGCCTGTTCTTTCATACAAATGTTGCTCAACCCAACAGTTTCTTCCAGTATCCTGAAAAGTATACCTGTGGTGTTTGCGACTTTCCAGTTAATATAAAAAAAAATTAATTGCCTTACGTTAGCTTTCAGATATGGATGACTATATAATATCATANGACTTTCCAGTTAATATAAAAAAAAATTAATTGCCTTACGTTAGCTTTCAGATATGGATGACTATATAATATCATTTTGTTGGCCTGAAGACACATATGAATTTTTTTTCCAGAATGTTCCATGCAGCTCTAGTGGCATCACTTGTTCCAAGTCTGTCACACTGAAAGTTGGCGAGGGCAGCAAGGTGGAAACAATAACGTTTGTGAGAGACGAACCTCTGCCATTGTTCAAAGAACTGGACAGGTCAGTCCAGTGGAGATTAAATTAGGAAACTATGCACATTGGTAGTGCCCCTGCCCCTTTTCCTCCCTCCCTTCTTAGTTCAGGTTAGATAGTAAGCAAAGGAGGTAACCATGGCCGCAATTACAGTATAGCTATGATGCATGTGTCTTGTAGTTGGTACCATTTCCTTCATGCCTAGGCGTAAGAGGCTCTGTTATGGGATGCAATAACGTCCCATCCCTACCTAACGCCTCCAACTTCCCTCTTAGTTTTAAAGTAGGTTAGGAAAAGAAGATGGAATAAGACAAAACTTGTATGAAAATAAATAAGGTGAAAAATTGAGATAAAAAATAATATGCACAGAAGATGATAAACATAAAGAAATTTTCTGTGCTAGCACACATAGCTAGATCAAACCAACATTTGAAGGAGAAATTAATTATATACAATTTTTCAGGTGAAAAGGATCATGCNTTGGTACCATTTCCTTCATGCCTAGGCGTAAGAGGCTCTGTTATGGGATGCAATAACGTCCCATCCCTACCTAACACCTCCAACTTCCCTCTTAGTTTTAAAGTAGGTTAGGGAAAGAAGATGGAATAAGACAAAACTTGTATGAAAATAAATAAGGTGAAAAATTGAGATAAAAAAAAATGGTTGCCTGTAAAGTCGGTTTTACGGGCGAAGATTTTACGTGACAACGTAGTGCTGCGCGCGNGACTTTCCAGTTAATATAAAAAAAAATTAATTGCCTTACGTTAGCTTTCAGATATGGATGACTATATAATATCATATTGTTGGCCTGAAGACACATATGAATTTTTTTTCCAGAATGTTCCATGCAGCTCTAGTGGCATCACTTGTTCCAAGTCTGTCACACTGAAAGTTGGCGAGGGCAGCAAGGTGGAAACAATAACGTTTGTGAGAGACGAACCTCTGCCATCGTTCAAAGAACTGGACAGGTCAGTCCAGTGGAGATTAAATTAGGAAACTATGCACATTGGTAGTGCCCCTGCCCCTTTTCCTCCCTCCCTTCTTAGTTCAGGTTAGATAGTAAGCAAAGGAGGTAACCATGGCCGCAATTACAGTATAGCTATGATGCATGTGTCTTGTAGTTGGTACCATTTCCTTCATGCCTAGGCGTAAGAGGCTCTGTTATGGGATGCAATAACGTCCCATCCCTACCTAACGCCTCCAACTTCCCTCTTAGTTTTAAAGTAGGTTAGGAAAAGAAGATGGAATAAGACAAAACTTGTATGAAAATAAATAAGGTGAAAAATTGAGATAAAAAATAATATGCACAGAAGATGATAAACATAAAGAAATTTTCTGTGCTAGCACACATAGCTAGATCAAACCAACATTTGAAGGAGANTCGGTGACTCATCGTAACGTTACCGAGCGTTACACTTTTTCATAAGTGACTCCCAGCCGCAACCTAATTTAAGACGTTGTCACGTCAATAATATGCACAGAAGATGATAAACATAAAGAAATTTTCTGTGCTAACACACATAGCTAGATCAAACCAACATTTGAAGGAGAAATTAATTATATACAATTTTTCAGGTGAAAAGGATCATGCNCACACATAGCTAGATCAAACCAACATTTGAAGGAGAAATTAATTATATACAATTTTTCAGGTGAAAAGGATCATGCTTTGCACGATGATAACTAAGTAATTCTAAAGGGAAATTGTTGTTGAAACTCATGACTGATTCTCAATGATTTTCGAGATAGTCAATTGAAACCGTAAGGAATGGTAATACTATAGTGCAGGCAATATAAAATGAGATTGTTACCTTATTGTTACTTGCATGTAGTTTAATTATCCACTTTGTGTACAATCACATGCCCTTTTCTTAACAATTACTGTGATACAGCATGAAGGGGTGTTGAGACCAGCTTACATAAGATGCAAAGTGCAGTAAGGTTGACAGTGGCCTTTTGAACAGTTATAATAGGACAAAGCGTACACTCAGTCGCTGCAGTTAGGCACCAATCTCTTTGTTTACTATCACCTGCACCATTCCTGTTTCTTATAGAGTTGACTGGCTCTTTTGAAAACAACTGGGAGTCGAATGTATGNTACTATCACCTGCACCATTCCTGTTTCTTATAGAGTTGACTGGCTCTTTTGAAAACAACTGGGAGTCGAATGTATGCCTGTATATACATATTGCATTTTCCCTTTAGATTTGTCCATATTGTCATCCTGCAAAGTATGGTCATTTCTCCCAAAAACTACACGTGTAAAAATATTATGTAGTGATAAAGAGGAAACCATTTTCATTGGTGCTTANGGTCATTTCTCCCAAAAACTACACGTGTAAAAATATTATGTAGTGATAAAGAGGAAACCATTTTCATTGGTGCTTACTTCCATGTATTCAGGTAAATGTGACGTGTAACTGTTATTGTTCATCATCTAACTTAGTAGTAGCTATACAGTAGGCCTATATAGAATGGATATGTTGGTAATTTTAATATTTTTGACCATTGAATATTCTTGATTGCTGCATATCTACTCTTGAATATTTGATATATTAATTTTTAAAACTTGGGATTCTTAAGACTGTTGGTGTGTTTTTAGTGAGTATTGATTATAAATGTTAGCCATAAAAATTTAGATAATTAGCTTGAATACTAACAATACCAATGATCATCTCACTAGTCAAAAGAAGTTCACTAAATCATAAAAGTATTTNTAATTAGCTTGAATACTAACAATACCAATGATCATCTCACTAGTCAAAAGAAGTTCACTAAATCATAAAAGTATTAAAAAAAAAAATCTATATTGAAATCAATTATACCCA
The DNA here is from genome assembly GCA_002778355.1 of Clitarchus hookeri. Classification (NCBI taxonomy): domain Eukaryota; kingdom Metazoa; phylum Arthropoda; class Insecta; order Phasmatodea; family Phasmatidae; genus Clitarchus; species Clitarchus hookeri. The sequence continues at coordinate 400,785 of NQII01001702.1, forward strand.
GATAAATTTTTTCTAATGTTTACAGATGATTATTAAGAAAGTTTTTATGAAATTNATATTGAAATCAATTATACCCAGATAAATTTTTTCTAATGTTTACAGATGATTATTAAGAAAGTTTTTATGAAATTAAATTTTGAAATTAATAAGTTTTGAATCAGGAAATTTATATTTTCTTAATAGGCTGTAAATTAAAACATTTTGTATCAAATTTTCATCAAATAAATGTAATATAATAAGTAAAGCATCATTTTAAAATCATCAAGGGATTCTTGCCATTTCACAGTTAGTAAATAATGTGTGGATGAAATTTGGTGACCACAGTTTAAGGCATTTTTTAAACGTAAACTTGCTGTGACATGAAATATTTAGCTATTTCGTCGAAAAGAAAGTTGTGGCACATTAATGGGAAATTCAACATGGTGGACGAGACTGAGCCTTGCGTATGTATACACCACTTGGATTTAGAAAAATTTATTTTTTGTCATTGAAAAGATGGTGATGATGGTAGGGTGTTAATTGTCTTCGGCTGTGTGTCCATGTTCTGTTTGTGGTGATGCAGGATCACAGTGCGGGAGGCAGGCTTGTTTGTGTTCGCTGAGGTGTTTGACTTGGGCCTTGTGCTGCAGTGGGATCGTGCAACTCGGGTCTACATCAAAGTGGACCCTGTGTGGTTGAATAAGGTCAGTAAACCCATTGATCTGTCAATTGTTCTATCAGTGAGTAGTTTTGAAGATTCACATTGTACCACAATTGTGACTTGTTTATTTAACCAATTTCAACTCCTAAAATTTTTTGAAATTATGTTTAGAGTGAGTTTTTGCTTGAAGTTTTGTTTAATCATCTCTGGCATAAAACCAACATGTTTGTGAAATGAAATATTGATTTAATTTAATAGGCAAACATCTTCTCAATAAAATTACACCTTCCCTTTTGGCCACAAATGTTAACATTGAGTGGCGCAGAGTTTTATGCAGCATTATAAGTCCTTGTTCAGTTGTATCTGGCATAAAACCAAAATTATTTTTAATGGAATATAAATTTAATTTAATAGAAAGATGTCTTCTGAATAAAATTAAATTCCAGACATGTGTACTTATCAAAAATGTTTCAATATTGTGTGGTGCATAAGTTTTACCAAGCTTGAAGACCATTCTCAGTGACTTCTTGTAAGGAAATAGAACAATTTCATATTTAAATATAATTCTTTTAAATAGAAAGACACTTTTTGAATAAAATGATATCCTGGAAGGGCATATACGACACCCATTTGTCACCAAATCATGCATAAGCACCAAGCATCCGTAATTCATGGCAAGCATCAAGCCAGATCTTACGGGAAAAATCAGGGGATGTGGTTTTGAATTATTGAATACTGTTGTTCGTAAAGAAATAAATCTTAAGGGTAGTATTTATTTGCTGCTGTCACACATTTCTAAATGAAATATTATTAATCACTTCAAAATGTAGACATCTGCAGATGAAACTGTCATGTATGATGCACAATTTCCAATGTACAGCATCCATAAAGTGCAAAGTGAGCAAACATACATGTAAAGTTGTGAACATCCTGCTTAGAGGGATAAGCTTTGGATGTCCTTGGGTGACCTCGTTTCCTTCCCTTACGTGGTTGGCAGGTGGAAGATGGTTGCCTAGCAACCAGTGTGGCATCTCTTCTCATGACCAACTGGGTAGGGATACATGAATCAGTAGTGGGATGGCATGGGCTGTTTCACTTGTCTCCTCAGCTCTTGTACACGTTGAGACAAAGCTTCTCTTTACATCAGGCGTGGTGCAGATAAAGGTTTAACAGATTTTCACAGAATTTCTTTTGTTTCACAGATTGTGGCCTAACAATTGAAGATAGTAGTAACACAACGCCTATATTTTATTGCTGTGTGTTAACAAACATATTTTTTTTTAATGAACTTTGACTGTGATTTCTTGCATTTTTGCCTACAATTTTTTTTAAAATTTTTGTGATATTTTTATGGTTTATGAGAATGTTGTCATAAAATCTCTACAGTCCCAAAAACTTGGGTTGTAAAATCTGAGGTTTACTGTGTTAATATAAAGTAATGGCCATATCACATAACAACATGCATTCTCATTCAAACAGAAATTTGATAACCATAATGCAAATTTATTGCCCTATCATGAAGTTCCCATGTCATTACATGGTGCCCATAACAAATTCTGCTGATAGAACTCATCATTACAATACCAGCAGTAATCTTTCAAGATCTGTTAGTTGTTAAAGAATTAGAAGGTGGACCACCGAAATGTAAGTCAGCTTTAGTGTCAACTAGATTTAAAAATGGAAGTCTCGTAATTGTTTTCCAGGTTAATGGCTTATGTGGAAATTACAACAACGACCAGCTCGATGACTTCCAGACACCGACTGGTGGAGCCAGTGAAGTTTCACCAGTACTATTTGGAGATTCCTGGAAGCTCCAGCCATTCTGCCCTGCAGCTGTAGAAATAGAGGTGATAGTCTGCATGAAAATATTAATGTTTCCTGTTATAACTGCACTGACCTAATTTTCATTGTTGTTTCTTCAGCTTAGTAACTGTAGTTTTAAATAATTTTTTTCAGTCTTAAAAACCATTTATCATTTATATTGTTTATGGTTTAGTGAGCACTTTTTGCAACCTTGATTAGTAGTTTATTTCTGGCAATTGTGAATTGTTTCACTAAATTAAAAAAAATTATCATTGCCTTGGGTTTAGTGACCTGCATTCATAGGATGATTCAGTGGAAATATAAAACTGTTAGAAATACAAATACGCTACTATCATAGCGGCTTTTTCTCTGACATGTATACACCAAAAAACTTTCCCACCATTTTAAACATTACCGGTACACACTCAGTAAGCTGTTGAGTCATAGACGTATACTGGAAATATTGCATTCAATGCTAACTGTAAAGTAATGCATCCACGCGAACATAAGAAAATGTTTTATTCCAATTCTTACTTCCAAAAAATTGAGGGTGGTCTTATTTTCGCAAACTAAAAATTTTGAGGTCAAAATATTTTCTTGAGTAGTAGCAAGTCATGATCAGTGTTTTCTGACTAGAACATGATTCATTACAACAGAAGAAACTCAACAAAACCTCAAAAATATTAACAGGCTATGCTTTGTAATTTGGTAAATTTAGAGATGGACAAAGGAATTGCAAGTTCGTTGGGTGGTAAATGTGTCATTGAGTTTTAACTTTGGACTAGTGTACACTTCAGACTGTGCCCACTCCTTTCAGTTTCTAGTGGACGTGGTTCCGCTGTTTGCCCCTTGGCAGCAGCACTAACTGACAAAGGTGTGTTTGCCCCCCGCAGCTACCCGTTAGATGTCAGCATATTTGAAGGTGCGCTTTGGCTGATAGCAGTAGAGTCAATGAACCTTCTGGAGAAAAATAAAAAAAGTCCGTTTTGTTGTGTTGATTTGGCAAGGAGTAGTGAGTACAAATAGTTTGTTATAAAAATGTAATAAAAAATTTATAATGTAGAATTTGCGACTGCCTGGACACTGAATAAAGAATGGTTTTTACTGGAGTTGGAATGAAACAACTGCGGGGGGAAAAATCACTTTCAATGGAGTCATCTCATCTCAAACTACTATATGCTTATCTGAATTTAGTTGTGACTGTAAACTCAGTGACTTCTTGTCTTTACAATACCGATGGCCACTGATGCAGTTAAGAACAGATATTCTATCAAATGCTAGTTTGAGAAGTGCTCCGCTAACTACCATGCGCTATAGCTAGAGACAAGATAATGTGGTGAATGAATAGCGATAGAACTGAAAGAACATTGAAATTTGAGTTAATACACTGCCTAACACCAAAATTTAAGTTAAAACACAAAATAAAATGAAATTTGGCATAAATATACTTTGTTATCTGTAGAACCATGATTAAAAATTTGTACTTAAACTTACACTGAAGAGCCAAAATAACTGGTATAGGCATGCGTATGCAAATAACAGAGGTATGGAACCAATCACAATAATGCGATGCGGTCGGCGGCTAGATCGGTTACTGTTGCTACAATGGCAGGTTTTCAAGATTTAAGTGAGTTTGAACGCGGTGTTATAGTCGGCGCACGAGAGATGGGACATAGCATCTCCGAGGTAGTGATAACATTTGGATGTTCGCGTACGACCAATTCACGAGTATACCGTGAATATCGGGAATCCAGTAAAACATCACATCTTCGACATCGCTGCGGCCGGAAAAAGATCATGAACGAATGGGACAAACGATGACAGACGAGAATCATTAAACGTGACAGACGTGCAACCCTTTCTCAAATTGGCGCAGATTGGATTTGTGGACTGCCCTGCAGGATTCATGGTGTGAATTGCCTCCTGCATACCTCAGACGTTAGTTGAGTCCATGCCACGTCGTCTTGCGGCAGTTCTGCGTGCTCGGGGGCCCTACACGATATTAGGCAGGTGTACCAGTTTTTTTGGCTCTTCAGTGTATAAACCTAGCAGTGATAAAAATTAATGCAAATTTTCAACTCAGTGGTTTTCTTAATGCACATACTACAACATGGAAAAAGAAAAAAAATTTAATTGTTAACATTTAGGATGAGTGAATAAGAAAATTTATATCAAATGCTTTGTAGATATAACTGAAATGATTATTAACAAAGTGAGTAAAATTGAAAAAACTATATGAAGTAATTGTGTTATTTTGGTGGTAGAATGTTGCTTTTTTCTCAGTAAAATATATTCAAGCCATTTTTGTCAAATTCAACAAAATGAAAATCAACACTATCTGGAAACTTGCAACATTTGTACTAGAAAAATATTAAAACCTTAAATTGCGATTCCTTTTATGTGGGTTAATGATCTGTATAACAGAAACTATTATTTCTAATAAAATGCTTACACTTGTTTATGTTTCTGCATTAACATTATTTACATTTTTTACAGNTGAATAAGAACAATTTATATCAAATGCTTTGTAGATATAACTGAAATGATTATTAACAAAGTGAGTAAAATTGAATAAACTATATGAAGTAATTGTGTTATTTTGGTGGTAGAATGTTGCTTTTTTCTCAGTAAAATATATTCAAGCCATTTTTGTCAAATTCAACAAAATGAAAATCAACACTATCTGGAAACTTGCAACATTTGTACTAGAAAAATATTAAAACCTTAAATTGTGATTCCTTTTATGTGGGTTAATGATCTGTATGACAGAAACTATTATTTCTAATAAAATGCTTACACTTGTTTATGTTTCTGCATTAACATTATTTACATTTTTTACAGNACAGAAACTATTATTTCTAATAAAATGCTTACACTTGTTTATGTTTCTGCATTAACATTATTTACATTTTTTACAGTGAGTACGCTCATAATGATGCACTGTTAACTCCTTATTTTTTAAGAAATTAACAATAACTCTATTAATACAAACATAATATAATTTTTATAACAAAAAAGATGAAAACTGCTATTTTTTAATGAACAATTCTGCATTCAAATAACATCATAAACTCTTGGCTATATGCGTAGCTCTAAAATATGCCACTAACCAGGCAAACTAATAGTGAAATTATGTATGGGTTTCAAGGACGCATGTGCTCTGCACCCACAAAGGAAAGTGCACGCGCTGAAGACGTGTGGCGTCCTCAAGTCCAAGGTGTTCCAGCCGTGTCATTCGGAAGTCCCGCTGGAGCCGTACTTGGATAGGTCAGTGCTACTTTCTTCAAATAACATTGCTGCAGTACTCGCTGTCTTACTTTTAACTGCATTTATTAGGTGAATTGGGTGGGCAATAGTGACACTGGAAACCATGTCCTCTAAGAAGAATCTTCACGTGCTTTGAACTAAGCATTTTAGAGGCCCGAATTTGCTTTACGTATCTGATCTTTAAATGAATAGTGCAACGGGGGTGAATGACTAGATGGAGGTTTTTGGACATTCGCCATTGCAATGTAGATGTCTGTCATGGAAAAGCAAGACTGAGCACAAAAAAAAAAATACTTAAAAAAGATAAGTAATGTATGGACGAGATAATAAATATCTATATAGCACTGGCAAATTCCAAGATTAAATAGAGTCAAACAAACAGGACAGCAACTAGCTACGAAGTGATGGGAGGGTGACAGCAAGATGGCAGTTGGCAAGTGGCTGGTTTAGGTTACTTTCACACAACACTGTGCATGTTGGACCAATGTAAGGTTATGTTGTACATTACTAGTGTATAAGTAAGGTTATGTTTTTGTGTGGGTATGTATCGTGGGTAATAGCTGTGCACCATTTTGGGCTAGTTTCAATGTTCTTGTTGTGTATTCAGCATGCATCTTGTGTAGAGAGTAGATATGTAGTACGAAGTGAATATATGCTCTGTGCGAGGTATTTGAAATGTAAATTTTCCACATCGACGTAGTCCCATAATTGCAACACTCTGGAAACGTGTTTCAACAACNGAGGTATTTGAAATGTAAATTTTCCACATCGACGTAGTCCCATAATTGCAACACTCTGGAAACGTGTTTCAACAACACTCTGGAAACGTGTTTCAACAAGACAGTCGCACTCCGGGGGAGTATGGTACGTTATGTATAATACCACTCTNCAACACTCTGGAAACGTGTTTCAACAAGACAGTCGCACTCCGGGGGAGTATGGTACGTTATGTATAATACCACTCTATGGTAGGTACCGTGATGGTGCTCTCTGGCAGCCTGTGGCAGGCTGCCCACCTAGGGAGTCTACAATCCCCCCTTCCTTCTCTCTCCTCTTTTATAATTCAGGTGTCTAATGCGGACATGGGCTGGGGCATACCCAGTTGCCCATCCTCCCCTTCACCAAGGGTGTGGTACCTCCCACCAACCCAGGTTACAAACAAAACATTGCCTGCATGACCAAGGAAATGAAAGCCCTCCCTGCCAATATTTTTTTTCTAGTGTTTCAAACACCCTTTAAAAAAGCTTATCCTTTCCCAACTTCTGTCCTGATAAAAACCTTTTTCTACTTTATAAATTGCATGCAGTTTGCAAGTATTATCTATCGAAAGGTTTTTATTGTGTCCATACTGATTTTCCCCTCACCCGTAATAGTTCAGGTTAAGTTAATATGGGAGATGACAATAGCCCCAATCGCTGCCATGTTTGCCCAATCCCAGAAAAGCCACGAGTATGTGTCATTGGAGCTGGAATATTTCCTGCACGTACGCTTATGAGATTCACTTAGGTCCCATCCCTACCTAGAACCTGACACTCCTCTAAGTTTTAAGTTAGGTTAAAAAAATATATTACTATTCTGCAATAACACAGTGTCAATGGATACATAAAAGTTGGCAGGGCATTGCTATCAACGGTTTTTACTCTACCTCTACCGGGTGGTGGCGGCACCACGGCCTTGCAGTTGGCATGCTCGAAAAGACATGGTGACTAACTCCTCATATTGGCACTAATCGTTGGTCACACAAATGCTGTGAATCCTTATACTTCAAGATGTGATATTAATGTGAGAGTGTTAAAGTTTTGGTTACCATGCAATGTTGCAGGTGTATTTTCGACACATGTGCTTGCGACCTGGGTGGTGATTGTGAGTGCCTGTGCACGGCCATTGCAGCGTACGCTCAGGAGTGCAACATACGTGGCGTTCCCATCAAATGGAGAACACAACAACTGTGCCGTAAGTTTTTCCTGCTACTGCTTTCACTTAGCTATTTTAAGAGTGAGGGAAATTAAACTTAAATCATGAGAAAACAGCCTGGCTTTCATATTTTCTGCCCCTTTTCTTTTAAATGCTTGTTAAACATAATTGTAAATGAAAGACATGATGCTGGAAACAGCATTTGGAGATGATGCCTATTTTTACAGCATGTATACCAAAAGCTGTTGGAATTTGCTTGTCTCTAGCAGGGGGTAAGGGGGGAGGGGGAGTTCTTGTCAATCGGTGCAGGGGCATGTGCCCTCCCAAACAAAATTTAATATGTCCCAGCAAAGAAATGCTCTTTTATTCATCTTTATTTCATAATTTAAGTGTACAAGTAACCTAGTTAAGTCATTAAGTTCTGTACCACACGGTACTAGGCTGCGAATAGTGTCTCCTTACTTTAGGCGCGGACAATGTTTTTCCTCACAGCTTTGGAGCACAGGCGATCTGTGCCCATGCTGCCGTATATTTTTTCCTTGCCGAAGGCACACGAGACGTCTCGTAAATAACCGAAGTAAGGTAGAATCGGGGCGCAAGCCGCCTGTGCCCACGCGGTTCAAGCAGTGCTATAACAGCTCAATAGATGGCATATGCGTCTCGTCTATGATGCTTATTTCACTTTGTTGCAACAGTGTGTTATCGACATCATAACATTATGTGCTGTTATTGCTACAGTATTATATGTATAAAGGTTTGAGGATTTGTGAATATTTGGAAAACAACAGTGCATGCTATCACAGTTTTTAAAGTTTGTGTATTATTCAGTTTTTGATGTCTATACACAGTGTTTTTCTTGTTGTGTTACTGAACTGACATGTAACATGCCATGTTTATTCAAAAAACAAAGTGAGTGCACAGAATAAAAATTTTTTAGGGAAGCAGCTAGGGTATCATGACAGGCATTAAGGCTCGGCTTCACCTATTATGCAGACATTGTTTGTTTTTGTGTCATAAGTTCAGTTTCAGAGTTATTATTAGAAATGTTTGATTGTAGAAAATTTAAAATTTACTAGTTGTTGAATACTTTTGTATTTAATTTGCACTTTATGTAATTTTCTGCTTGATAAAATAAAAAAGATGTTCCTGGCATTTGACAACTAGCAGTTAACACACAATGACAATTAAGCACAAAGTTATTAAACAACTTGTAAAATGCAAATTTTATAAAATTGTGCATTGTCAGTAATTACCCTGAATTAAAAATTATGACACGAAAATGAATAATTTCTACAAAAGAAGTGAAACTGAGCCTTAAATTAAACATCTTGGCCCTCCGAGACCATAACTTATGCTAACGCAAACCTATCACGCACATAAGAGAAACTATACATGTAATTTGAATAAAAAATACCATGGAGCCATTTGGTTAGGTTGATATGACAGGATATGGTGATCAAACTGCATTTCATTGATTTTATTGTGTTCTTTTTGGTTCTGACGATATGTGAGCGACTACAGGTGTTGTCGGATTAAAACATTTGGATAAAAAGAATTAAAAATTATTTAGGGAGTAAACTACACTTTCAAAATTAAATTAAAATGGTAATGCTGGGGCAGGTAGATATAAGAAATCAGTTAGCTGAAGAATACAGAAGGTCAGTTGAAAAATAGAATGAACTAATAGAAACAATAGATACATAACTTCTAGAATACAAGGATGCAATAAATTTTGTGGCCTTTTTTTAGTAGAGTCTTGGTGATCTTGTTGAAACTACTAAAGGTAAAAACCCGGATGTATTTAGAGGTTAGCCAGAAATCGTTGCATCTTAAATAACGTATTAAATTAATTTTTAACTTTGTGCCCTCCTTTCAAATTCTTCCTGGAGCCGCTACTGGTCCCAAGTATAAATTAGTGATGGGTCTCTAGTCTTGAAAAATCGAGTCGAGTCGAGTAGAGTCAACAAAGATCAGGACTCGTCACTCAAGTCGAGTTTTTTTACAGCGGACATCGAGCTACTGAACATGCAAGTCGAGTCATGGTGCTCTTAGGTTATAAACAACAAATATTCACACCCAACAATCACCTTTCGTGTCTTGCTAATCAATAATTTTATGTTGCTAAACCGCTAATATTGCGCCGGAATGATAACAATAACTCGGCTACGTGCCTTGACACTTAGTTGATGTTTGCGATGTTCAGCTGTGATAAAAATCCAATGGGTGTTATGTTCATAACTTGAGCCATTTTGCTTCCCAGCAAAGCACTTCCTCTTTGCCCTCATCCTGTCATCAGATAATAGGACTGGTAACTTGTCAAAGTTGACAGGCACAGTTTCAGCACGATGCAAATACATACAACCATNGACTTGAGCCATTTTGCTTCCCAGCAAAGCACTTCCTCTTTGCCCTCATCCCGTCATCAGATAATAGGACTGGTAACTTGTCAAAGTTGACAGGCACAGTTTCAGCACGATGCAAATACATACAACCATAGGAGGTAGGGCATTTAAACATGAAAAGCCTTTGTTTCATGGCAAGTCACACCTTCAGCANATAGGAGGTAGGGCATTTAAACATGAAAAGCCTTTGTTTCATGGCAAGTCACACCTTCAGCAGAAATATGCATAATGGTAAACTTGTCATTACTTTTCTCATCTAATTCCTGTTAAAAATCATGTGTTAAAAAAACAACTATTAGGTAACAAAAAAACTTTAAATGTGGACTGCTTGTCCGCTCACCTGGGAAAGCTACCCTCACCCTCCCCTCCCACTCCATCCCTGTAACAGTTATCCTTTTTTTTTCTGTAAGTAGGGAAAAAGTAGCGCGTAGCGCTGTGATTCACCTAGGCAAAGAATTATTCTTGTTGGTAGAAACTAGCCCCAAACTTTTTCTTGGTAAACTGTGATTATAAGAGGGGGAGGAAGTTACAAGGAACTGGAATTATACCCATATACATAGGTACACATTTGCATTTATGGTGAAAACTCGATTTTAACTAAAGAATTTTATACTGAACTCGACTTGACTCGACTCGACTTGACTCGACTCGACTTTCAAACAACTTGAAACTCAACTTGACTTGAGTTTCATACAACTTGACGTGACTCAAAACTGTAAAAATAATACCCGCCCATCACTAGTATAAATAAAATAATTATTTGTTAAGAATATTGAGATGCAAGCCATATATAATGAAAATGTTCTGATAGTTTAAGAAATGAAGTCCGGTTATGAAAAATACTGACTTCTCAAATTAAAAAACGCTAAAACACTCAAAATATTTGTATAGCATAGCAAGTAAATTTCCCTGCACTGTGCATTAGGTGAGACCATGAAAATGTATGTCGAAGTGAAGACAATACCGAATACATGGCAGGCCGACATAGATATTGCAAATGTTAAATGGTAGCGGCCGGAATACTCGTAAATGTGTTGCAAAGTAAGTAAAGGTTCTCAAAATGTTGCATCTATTACTGCTGCCTGTAAGGCGTTTGCTTGTTATGTCAAAAAGCTCTAGAGAATTACAGATTAACGGCCCTGAATAAGCTTACGTAATGAAAGTAGCAAATTGAATATGTCAAAAAGGTATTTTTTTAAATGAATGAATCACGTACATTAGCAGCAGTTTGTGTCAAGTCAATCAATATGTAAAAAATGTTAAGAAGGAGGTGCTTCAATAGGCTAGTGATTTTTTGAGTACACAGAACACTGAAAGGACTGTAAAACAGGGCAAGGAACAGACTAAGGAAACATAAACCCAGCGAGTAATGAGTATTACGTTATGTTACAGCCATCCAGTGTGATGAAAGGTGCTCTCACTACAGCCCCTGCGTGGAGACATGCCCCAAGGAGACGTGTGACAACCATCTCGTGTACAAGAGCCTCACTCCCCTCTGTAAAGAAGACTCGTGTGTTGAAGGTAAGTCAGCACTTACTTCATTTTCGCATGGTTACCTATTGTGACGAAAATATACAGCTCCTCGGATCTTGCCGTTAAAAAAAAATCATTGTGAGTTATCTGTGTGAAGTTTCATCATTTTTTTCTGCAATGACTGGAAATTTATTGCCGCAGGTTGTGAGATAAAGCCANGTTATCTGTGTGAAGTTTCATCATTTTTTTCTGCAATGACTGGAAATTTATTGCCGCAGGTTGTGAGATAAAGCCGTGCCCACCTGGCCAGATCTACAGCAATCTGACAAGTCTGGAATGCGTCCCTGAAGCAAAGTGTGAGAAAGTATGCATGCAAGTAGACGACATCATCTACAAAGAAGGAGATGTACTGGAACAAGATGAATGCCACACGTGGTTAGTTTTATTTCTATGGCTTGTTGTGTGATTGTGTTTCCAGCATTATGCTGTAGCCAGCTGAGGTTCATAATGGGGGCACTCACATTGGAAGATNGTTATCTGTGTGAAGTTTCATAATTTTTTTCTGCAATGACTGGAAATTTATTGCCGCAGGTTGTGAGATAAAGCCATGCCCACCTGGCCAGATCTACAGCAATCTGACAAGTCTGGAATGCGTCCCTGAAGCAAAGTGTGAGAAAGTATGCATGCAAGTAGACAACATCATCTACAAAGAAGGAGATGTACTGGAACAAGATGAATGCCACACGTGGTTAGTTTTATTTCTATGGTTTGTTGTGTGATTGTGTTTCCAGCATTATGCTGTAGCCAGCTGAGGTTCATAATGGAGGCACTCACATTGGAAGATGGATTTCATAAGCAATAATTTAACCAGTTTGGTATTTTTATATAGGTTGTACTGAACATCTGTGTACTCGGAAACTTTTTAACTTTACAGAAATGATGAAGCTATCCCTGCCATTGGTTGGCAGTGCATAAGATATGCTGTGGGTCTCTGCTTCTACAGTGTCTTTGAAAGTAACTATTACATGCAAGAGGGTGGAAAATAATATTTACGTGTACAGTTTACAGCACTTATTTTTTGTTCCATAGCATTTATTAGAATTTATAAATTTAACGGAGCAGTGAAATCGAACAAGTACTTTCCTTATGAAAATATCACTTTTTCTTTTGAGCAACTGTACCACACTAGAAGAAACTGTACTAGAATATTAACAAAACCTAGCTGATGACGTGTTTCGATCAAGTACCGGTAGCAGTGTTGTATAAGCAAAAAGCACCGTTTCCCATATAAACCCAAAACTATGGTAGGCTTTCATTGCTACGAAGGCAAATAAATAAATAAGTTGCACTTCCAAGTTATGGCCATGTATGAAACCACCTATACATAGGCAACACGGCTATGACAACATACAATGTAAGTTCACTTTTCCACATAGTCCCCAAGAGACTGCAAACATTTCTCGGAACGGTCAACCAACTTTTCGATTCCAGATGCGTAGACATCTCCTCCAGCGCTATGTAACCACCCGGAGACAGCTGCTTTCACCTCCTCATCGTTTTGCAATCGTCGTCCACCGAGATCCTTTTTCAGCTTACCAAAAACATGAAAATCGCATGGCGCTAAGTCTGGACCGTATGGAGGATGTTGCCATACCTCCCACTACTTAGCGACGTCGTCAAGCCTGCAAACCGCCCGGGTGTGAGGTGTTGCGTTATCGTGCAACAAAATCACGCCGGTGCTCAATTTTCTCCGGCGCTTCTCTTTAATTGCTTTACGCAACCGGTTCAACGATGAGGAGGTGAAAGCAGCTCTCTCCGGGTGGTTACATAGCGCTGGAGGAGATGTCTACGCATCCGGAATCAAAAAATTGGTTGACAGTTCCGAGAAATGTTTACAGTCTCTTGGGGACTATGTGGAAAAGTGAACTTACATTGTATGTTGTTATAGCCGTGTTGCCTATGTATAGGTGGTTTCATACATGGCCATAACGTGGAAGTATAACTTATTTATTGATTTGCCCTCGTAATAACACAAGAATGTCCCATGAACAACATCAAACTTACCATTATAGTTACTGTATTAGCTTACAACAAGTGAAATGTGCAGACATCAGCCTACAGTTTAATCACAGGACTGANACCATTATAGTTACTGTATTAGCTTACAACAAGTGAAATGTGCAGACATCAGCCTACAGTTTAATCACAGGACTGACTATCAAAATAAAAAAAATTGCACTCAGAACTTTTCAGGATTACAGCACGATACTGTAAGAAATTTTTTAATGAGACACTGCTTAAACATGTTACTCAGAAGTATCCACTCAACTCTTTTGCAAGAATGGCAACAGCATGTGTTCTGTGCATAGTGCATTTCATTATATTGAAACATTAACCTCATAACACAGGTAACCTCAAATATAACACAACAAATAGTTGGACAATATAACCCTATATATGTTACTAGCATGTTAATGTTGCAGTTTTACTTTACTACACTCATTTGCAAAAAAAAAATTATTCGCCCAGAAGGTGCCATCGCAGGGGCATGTAAGAGGGTATATACACAGGACATGGTAGTATATATACAGTAAAGTTCAAAATATTGCACCACACCAAAGAAGTATTGCAANTAACACAACAAATAGTTGGACAATATAACCCTATATATGTTACTAGCATGTTAATGTTGCAGTTTTACTTTACTACACTCATTTGCAAAAAAAAAATTATTCGCCCAGAAGGTGCCATTGCAGGGGCATGTAAGTGNGGTAACCTCAAATATAACACAACAAATAGTTGGACAATATAACCCTATATATGTTACTAGCATGTTAATGTTGCAGTTTTACTTTACTACACTCATTTGCAAAAAAAAAATTATTCGCCCAGAAGGTGCCATTGCAGGGGCATGTAAGTGGGTATATACACAGGACATGGTAGTATATATACAGTAAAGTTCAAAATATTGCACCACACCAAAGAAGTATTGCAAGGGACCAACGCTTTCAGGATGCACTTACTCTGCGTTCACTCTAATCTGAATTCTGAAGTAAGCAACAGAGGTCGTATCACTGCACCGGGTCAGCACCTGATTGGCTCTGTTTGTCTGGCCCGCCTATGCACTAACTATGCATAACAAATTATTGTCATAAAATGGTGGCCTGACTGTATTGTTTGATTTTTCTTTGCTTTTTAACTTAGTATTGCACAGTTACAGTAAAACCTCCTTTTTTTTTACAATTTTCAGGGGACTAGAGAAAATAAATTGTAAAAAGAGGAAACTATGGTGAAAAAAGCAGTAAATGGGGTCAAATAAAAGAGGTGTAAAATGCAGGAAAGTGTAAAACCAAGGGATGTGTAAAAAGAGGGTTCTACTATATTTATTTTACCATCCAACAGTGTGGATTATTTTTCTTCTTGAACATTGGATCATCCACTGAAGAAAAAAATGTGTTTGTTGTTCAGTTTCTGCAGTCGGCACAAGAAGATATGCAAGGGCAAGCCTTGTGCCTCGCCCAAACCTCCAACCACTACCAACATGCCAGGAACGCGTCCACGGGAGTGTGTGCCGGGCTGGTCTTCATGGATCAGCACCAACGTGCCGGGCCGAAAGCAGTACGAGGAAGAGCCTATCCCTTCGCAGGACTACTTGGTAATGACCTGCACCTTGGTTACACAGTTCACATTATAATACTGGAATTCTTATCACTACGAAATTTCCAAGGATGCATGTGCTGGGCTTCACGTAGAAAGGGTTTGATTGCCAACTTTCAAGCAAAAAGATGGCGGTATTTCTAAAATAGTGCAGTTTGTAACTGTTCAGTGCTGTTTGTGATCAAAAGTGTACTATGATTGGACAAAAAACACAAAAGGTTGCCATATTTATTTTGCCTTAGTTATTGCATAGTCCTGTCATGCTGTTTTTCTGTTTGGCATATTTCAAAATATTATAAATACCATAGTGAAGAGAAAAAAAAATTTTTAATATGAAATATTATAAATCAATAAGATTTCTATGTTGATTTTTGTTCTCAATCCTCAACTGTTTGCTGTGTTTGACTGCATATAATACTTTGCACAAGTTGCGTGTGTAAATTACAGTAATTCCTCCATATTCGTGAACTCAGTATTTGCGAATTTGCTTATTTATGTGGAAATAATTGGGACCATTTATACAATACTTGCAAGTGAAATTCACATATTCACAGATTTTTCTTTCTTCACGTGGCACACACAACATTATATTGCTGCCATATACACACAATGGTCATGCGCGTATCGTACCTACTTATCATTATCAGCTGGTGGCCGCTTGGTAATGTTTCTTGTGTCTTTGTGGTGACCTCTACTAACCTTATCCCCCTACCCCCTTCTGAACACTGTCTGCAGTTGCGTGCTAGGTAAAAAAAAAAAATCACTAAAGTATACAGTTAGTGAGCGACAGTTGGGATGACTCCGAGACGCAAAGGAAGCGATTGTAGCTTGTTTCTATGCAAAAGAAAGTGGTTTAAAGTCCAACTTAAAAAATTGAATTACTAGATAAGTTAGAAAGTTTATATTCAAAAAGTGTGGTAGCACGTGAATACAACATGAATGAATCTACTGTGTGTTCCATCAAGAAGAAAGAACCAGAAATACGAAAGTCTGTAAAGGAAGCTGCCTCTCTCAAAGTGCCAAAGTAACGTCTGTGGTGCGTGATATTTATTACGAAAAGATGGAAAAAGAGACTGAATTTATGGATTGAAGAGATGGCGACCAGAAAATCTGTTGTCGATGGAATGGCTCTCAGGCAACAAGCACTTGAAATATACGAACATGTTACTAGAGGTATGCATAGCCCGAGGCCTTTCACAGCTAGTAAAGGGTGGCTGGAAAGGTGTAAAAACCGTTATGGGTTGCACAAAATCAAGTTAAGTGGAGAAGTTGGCTCAGCAGATAAGGTAGCTGCAGATGTTTTTATTCCAGTATTTTGGAAAGTGATTGAAGAGAAGGGCTACATGAGTGAACAAGTGTTTAATGTAGAAGACGAAACTGACTTGTTTCACAAGCAAGTGGGATCTCATACATACATTACCAAAACTGTTGCTAAGTCTCCTGTATTTAAAGCTGATCAGGGCCATGCAACTCTATTGTTGGCCACTAATGCTAAGGGAGACTTCAATTGCAAGCCTTTAATGGTGTATAGGGCAGAAAACCCTCGAGCTCTCAAGGGCAAAGACAAAAGCGAACAGCCAGTTTACTGGCATGCTAATAGGAAGGCATGGATGTCGGGGAAATTATTTTTGGACTGGTTCAAGAACTTTTTCATCCCAGAAGTTGATATTTATACTTAATCCAAGAACTTGAGTTTTAAGGTTCTGTTGACACTGGACAAATGCCCTTGTGCACTGTAAGTAAGCAATCCAAAATGCTCACCCCAATGTTGAAGTTTTATTAATGCCACCTAATACAAGTGCCTTAATACAGCCATTACACCAGGGGATAATTAAGGCATTGAAAAGCTGCTACACAATAAATGTCTATAAAGCTACCTGTCAAGCACTATTATCAGACAAGTCACTAATAAAGGCGGAGTACTAGAAGAAGAAACTGAATATTTGTAATGTTATATATTTTGTACAGGCTGCATGGGAAGAGGTCTCACAGTCGACCATAATTAATCATTGGAAAAATTTGTGGGAAGGATGTGTAACAAATAGGAAAGATGTCAAAGAAGCTGACGTGGTAGTGAAAGATATTGTGAGCATAACTAAGGAGATTGGTGGTGAAGGTTTTGAGGATATGAGAGAGGAAGAAGTTGAAGATATTATTAATGCAAAGGTACAATAACCTAGTACAAACTAGTTAAATGAGCCAGTTAATGACGGCAGTGATAACAATGATGAAGATAGTGATCAATTCCCTGAAGTGAAGGCATTTAGTTCCACTAAACTTTTGGAATTATTATATGATTCTGAGAGACTCTGCAAAAAGTTTCAAGAATGTGATCCTATTCTAGAGTAAAGTTTAAAATTCACAATATCAGTTTGAGGCTGCATTGCTCTCTTATGTCGAGATTCTGAAAGATTTCAGACGTCAGGCTAAACAGACGACACTGACAAAGTTTTTTTACAATTCCTCCCCCATCTGAAAATCCCAACACTTCGCCACAACCTGGATGCTCATGTGATATGGAACCGGAGTTGGAAGACAGCAGTATCGATGACCCAATGATTGTGGAGGAAGAGGTTGAGCAGCAGGGGAGAGGGTTGCAAAACAGGAAGTGACGCTTTATCTTACTGCACATCGCCCTCGCCCTCTGGCACCCAATAAACACCAACCTTATCACCGCTGTGAGTACCGTATTGAGTAAAACTGAAAGTTAAAAAAAAAAAAAATGTTTTATCATGTTTTTCTAGAATGAAAAAAAAAAAAACTGTTTACTACAGGTCTGGTTCTTTCACAACAATCTGTACTTTTTCAATTGATGTAATGAATTACCATAATTTGTTTGCCTTTCAATAACAGGACTATATATTATATATAAAACACATTATTTAAAATGTTTGTACGTAATTCTAATTTAAAATGTAGTAAAATAAAGGTCTGGGAACCTAACCTTGTTTTTCCCATGTGTTTCTAGTCTGAGTATCTGCGATTTAATTATTCGATGGAATTTTTAAGACCCTAACTTTCGCGAATACAGAGGGATTACTGTATAAGATCTATCACGCTGAAATGATTTCTTCACTACCCATGTAACTTGTGATGAGATATTTTAATTGATTTGAAGATGATTTCATTAAGGACAGAGTAAGATACTTTACTAGAGAAAGTGCACATATGCAAAACTTCTGGCATTACAGTCATCAATTCACCACAAAATAAAAAATTTTCAGTCATTCATGTGGAACATTTCTGTTTTCACTAATTCTCATCAGCTGAATGCGACAATATACATCAGTTGTGAAATGCGATAGAGACTGTTTTCATAACTTTCAGTATTGTTTTGAGTTGTTCAGAGTACAATGCTTAATGGGATTTGCATCTTACGTTTGGCTTGCAACAGTGTAAAAATACTTGTGCAGTCAGTTTCAGGAATTATTTGTTAACTGTTAACAGATCACTGCAAGAAGTCCAGCTGCATGCAACCCTTCTGAAGTGTCTGATATCAGATGCAGAGTGGTGGGAACACACGAGGACTATAGCGACAGGATGAACAAGAGCACAGTCTCGTGCTCCAGAAGTACAGGGCTGCAGTGCACAAAGAGTTGCGACGACTACGAGATCCAAGTGTACTGCGCTTGTGGTGAGTTCGAGACACTCTTTCTTTTCTTATCTTCCCCTGTCTGTGCTTGACATGGCAATCTCTGGGAATGCGGTGCAGAGAGCTAAATGTTAGTACTTATGTACAGAAACAGAATACACTACATGGAACAAAAGTTTGAAAAAGTAACGCAAAAAGTCATGGGTGGATCAAACGGACCCTATCAACATACTTACAACTTGTCCAATAAGGATATTACCAAGCCCAAAATGAAAACTAGTTAAGAGATTATTCTGGTGTAGAATAAAATTTCAGGACCAACCAAAGGAGTAATTATTGCATTTACCAGAATATAAAACGACTTTGAAAATAAGATAACACCCCCTTCCCCCCTCACGCAACTAAATGCAGGTTTACGTGGCCAACTTCTTTGCGTTTAGTAATATGCAGTCTATAACAGTTGTTCTCCTCACTCTTTGTGAGACCATGGCCCGACAAATTTGTTTTTGTAAGACAAATACCTAATTCACGCGATAGAACCAATTCTTTCGCTTTCTGACAGACACATGAATAAAGTGGTGAGGTCCATGACGATGTTAATTTTACATAAGGCAGAAGAATACACAATGTGCATACAAGTAAATCTTACGCAGGGCTTTCAGAAGTGCCGATTTTACTGTGAACAGCCTATATTTACCTTATATTGCAGACAATACAAGGGAACTACAAACTCATAATTATTTCACAATATTGATTGTGACAAAATTTGGCAAAATCAGTATTGTGACACAAATACGAGTTCGTAGTCCATTCAATCATTATGTCTTTACTACAGTGTAAGGTTAAATAGCTAGGTACAAGGTTATTTCTAAATTTTCTGTTCTAACACATAAACAAGGTAGAAAAACCAAGAATTGAGTATGGCAGGGAAAGGTTCTCTTTAAAGTTCATAGTCCTTTTTTTTTTCTCTTTCATTTTTCATTTGTGACGAACTTTGTTCGTGACATTAAAATTGGAAACTTTATGTGCTAGTTTATATTTCTTTTCCTAAAGCTTTTTTTTTCCAACTATTTCTGCCTTAGAGAGCCACAAAGATGTTGCTAGATATCTTTCTTAGATAAAAAAAAATAAAACAAAAAAATTTGCATGATAGTGTGAAGAAGAGGGTTAGGGGAAATGAGGATTATTTTCCTGCATCAGATCGGGTAGGAGTCCAGGGAAAAACCTTGCTGCCCGAAGTAACTGATGCCAGGGCCCGGTACCAGATTGTGGCCCATCTGTTGAGAAACTTTGATCTATGTTACCTTAAAATGCATTAAAACTTATTAAGATGTTTTTTCTTGGTCAATCCACATATTTTCGAATTACAGTGTACTTCCGATATACCATTTTTCAGGGGGACTGTCAAAAAATTTCCATGCATCCAGAATTTCAGTAGATGAGGGTCTGACACATACATTAAAAAACTACAACTTCTAACCTTTTTAAACTTTATGTTGGGTAAAATGAGAGCTGTACATTATCTGTGAATAAAGTTTAACTAATAATCAGAATAAAAATGGGAATTACTGTAATAGTATTACTGAAAACAATACATTAAAAACATCTCACCTCAACCTATTTAAATAAAGGAACATCACATCACAAAATACCTCACATAATTGTCTGTAATCAGACACGGAATGCAAGCCATTCCCAAACTTTCAAACCCTCTGAAAAAGAAAATAACATGACGCTGAATGCAATCTGATTATTGAATATCCCACACCCACTTGATCAGCTGGGCATGCAGAGAGGTTGTCGACCAGCCAGTGTGTTCACAGCGGCCGAGACAGGGAAGGGGTAGCCTCAGCAGTGGGAGGAGGGAAACAATCTACCCCTCCCTTTCCAAACTGGTCGGTACACAGGTGGAGGGTGCAAGGACACCACGCTGGTTGCTAGGCAACTAGCTCCCTCCTCACCAGCCGTGTGAGGGGAGGAAAAACAAGCTCTGCTGAATCTCACTGAGGACAGGCAAAGTTCATGCAAACCAGGCAGCATATATAATCAATCTACACTTATGTTGGTGATGCCGTGCTCACGTGGCAAGTGTGTAGTTGAAGTAATCAATAATATTACACTTAAAAATTGTGTGATTTTGAGACAGAAATAAGGCAATTAAAATTACTTTTTTATGGCATTCACTAATTAATTATTCAAAACCACATCCTCTGATTTTCCCATTCACTTACACCAGTCGTGAGTTACGCTGCACTCGGGCTCGGTGCTTACGCATTATTTGATGATAAAAAGCGTCAAATAGGCCTTTCCAGGATATATATGTTCAAACAATCTTTTTTGGAGACAAGAGGAGGTCAAGTTTATGCTTCTGGGCACATATACTTTTATTCGGAAGATGCTGCCTGTTGAGTTAAATTTANTTTCCAGGATATATATGTTCAAACAATCTTTTTTGGAGACAAGAGGAGGTCAAGTTTATGCTTCTGGGCACATATAATTTTATTCGGAAGATGCTGCCTGTTGAGTTAAATTTACATTTTGTTTAAAAATAATGTTGATTTTACACCAGATAAAATTAAACACCAAATTTTTGGAGGAGGAGGAGGAGGAGAAAAAAAAACCACTTCCTTTAAACACAAAAGAGANTATTTTGTTTAAAAATAATGTTGATTTTACACCAGATAAAATTAAACACCAAATTTTTGGAGGAGGAGGAGGAGAAAAAAAAACCACTTCCTTTAAACACAAAAGAGAACACCTGCAAAATTAATTCCATGTTAAACTGTATTGCTTAACATTTTCAGGCAAAACAATTTGCTTTTAATTCCTAGTGATGATGGGTGCAACTATTATGAGTGACGGATAATCTCGATAAAATTTCTACGACTGGATTACCTTCACATACTCGTGACTGCTGTAACCTTGTTAGAGGTCAGAGTTGGCAGAGCTAATGACCGCCCTGGGGTGCGGTGTGCTTATAAGGATTACTGTGTGTCATTAAACTCAGATCACATGATTAGTTTTAGTTAGTACTTCATATACTCCACTGATTACTCTCTTTCCCGGTGTATAAGCAGTGTAAAGCAAGGATGTAGCTTTTTTCTGTACATAACATCTTTCCCTCTGGACGGCACGTGAAGGTAGAAAGAAAGGTGCGTGGCTGAGAGAGATAGAGAGAGAGACACAGAGAGAGAGAGTGTATGTGTGTGTAAGATGGCCATGCTGGTTGCTAGGTAACCGCTTTCCCTCTCATCAGGCGTGCAAGGGGAGGGAGCATGACAGAGTCAAACTCTCCGTGTCGCCGACCACATCAGCTGAACTTGAGAGCACCGCGCTGCAGTGATGACAAACTGCGGCACATTTAACATATTTCACACACAGTTATTAGGCGTTTGCATGACCAACCGGCTTAGAAATGATCGTTGTGGGAAATCTTACGTGACGGGACCTAAAGATATTTTGATTGATGCAATATCCAATAAATGATAAAAGCTGGTAATTTTGTCGGGACTGCTGAAAATCAATTATGAATGCGGTTTATCGGTACATGCGTTTTTGGTATATCGAGAGTCCACAGTATAAAGCACAGTTTGTTAATGTTTGTAAAAATTTGGTTAAGTGGTTGGTTTTTTAATGAAATGCACATCAAATGAAAAAATATTCACTATGCAAACAAAAACATTGACCTCAAAACTTTTCTTATGCAAAAATAAGAAGACCTCAATATTTTGGAAGCGAAAATTAGAATAAAACTTTGATTTATATTTGGGTAAATAAGACAGA
This sequence comes from Clitarchus hookeri, assembly GCA_002778355.1. Classification (NCBI taxonomy): domain Eukaryota; kingdom Metazoa; phylum Arthropoda; class Insecta; order Phasmatodea; family Phasmatidae; genus Clitarchus; species Clitarchus hookeri. The sequence goes on from NQII01001702.1 coordinate 423,316, forward strand.
TTTTTATTGTTAGGGGACTTAATTGCCATCGAGTAATCTTTCAAACTTTTAGGACAGTGTTATTTACAATACTGTAACCTGTCCACAGTTCCTACATCTGCCTGGTGAAGGGTTCAGAAGGATAGTGCTCGGGATGAAGTTTTACCTTATTTGATGTTTCACGCCATGTTATCCCTCACTCCGGTGTTTCATTGGCTAGGTCATGTTGATACAACGGCTCTGCAGTGGGGTAGTTGGGGCGTGGTTCCGGACTCCACAACATCTACCCTCTGTTTGTAGCTGGAAGATACCTAGCTCACATCCATCATGATAACTGAGCATAGTTAGTTTTACTCCTTTTGATGATGTTGAACTGTGGTGTCATGGGCTGTTCAGAATTTGATTCAGGATAATGGGGCAATTGGAGGGGGACCACCTTGGATAATTCTTCCAAATCAACTTGGGCTTTACTGAGGTACAAGGTAGGTTTCTCCGTGTTGGTCATCGCCTCGTTGTGCCAGAGAATAGCTAATGTGCTGACACCCCTGGAGTCAATTGCTGCTGGGATGTTGCAACAGTGACGGCTATGCCGATGCAATCCATTGGGGAAACTTTTCTCAGGCACATGGGGTTTTAGCTCACTTTGATGCTGCACACAAGTCCTTGGGCAGGGAACCTGACGTTGGCGTAACAACTTGTATAAAAAATAAGGGGGGTGGGGGGGGGGCAAGGTATACATTGCTCCTCCCTAAATTTAGTAAAGGGCACCAGAATGAGAGCAAATGAGTATCCAAACTGTTTTTATTCACCAAGATGTGTCAATATATTGTGTACAATTTCTATAGGCGATTTACCACTTCGCCATGGTTCAAGTGAGCTCTTTTGGGGCCTTAGTTACTTCTTCCTTTCAGCCACTTTTTCTTCTTTAACCACCTTTTTTAAATAAATATTGCCACGCAAGTAATAAACAGAGTCTGTATATTCCACCGCACTCAGAAGTTAATATCTAAGGCTAAAATAAAATATATTTATTGACAATTATTCCAAATGAGAGGGCTTTCAAAAGTGATCACTTTACCATGAATAGCCTATTATGAATTGTTATAATGTATTNATTATTCCAAATGAGAGGGCTTTCAAAAGTGATCACTTTACCATGAATAGCCTATTATGAATTGTTATAATGTATTTCTGATCCTCATATACATCTTTGCTTCTGGGTCATAGACTTTCCTCTATCTTTTATGCAGTGTATGTAATTTAGGTTTTGACATCAGAAAAATGAAATGAATGAAAGAAGCAAGAATGTCTTGAGAGGGGTATTTAAATGCATCCTCTGCTAAGTTGGAGCTGTTGTTTTGCCACTGAACCCTGGTGATGTGGGTTGTGACATCCATGATGTCCTTACTTCTTGCAAGACTGGAGTTCTTGGGTGGGTTGCTGTCACAACACTCAACAGTGATGGTGCATTGTGTGTGCGGGTTAACAATCTGCTCGTCTCTCTCTCTTGAAAGCTAGCCTAACTCCTATAGCCTAATCTGGCCTTAGCAACTCCTCTCTCGGAAGGTATATTTCATGGTTCGCCGGAACTCACATTAATATTGCAATTTTATTATTTTATACATAAATGGTATGTGAATTTTGGAAGTCCCAACACAAATAAATGTTTTATATGTGGTTTATTTAAACATGTATTATAATTTGTAGTTTTTATTTTATAATTATGTGATTTATTTTTTTATTCAGCCTCAACAACTGTAACACCAACTTCAGGAACTATTTACACAACAAAAGGTAGGTATCAGTCACAGTTTGTTTCTCAATTATGCATGAATTAAAACATTTAGTTTTTGNTATTTACACAACAAAAGGTAGGTATCAGTCACAGTTTGTTTCTCAATTATGCATGAATTAAAACATTTAGTTTTTTGTTACTTTTACCTTTTTACTAAGAGCAATAATCGTTTGAAAGAATTTATTTGTGTGTGCTAAATACTTACTATATTTATTGTTTATTATTTTGGACAGACCAGTATTTTTTAATGTGGTATTAAATATTAATAAATGTAAATTTTTCTCTCAATTAGTATCNTTATTTTGGACAGACCAGTATTTTTTAATGTGGTATTAAATATTAATAAATGTAAATTTTTCTCTCAATTAGTATCACTATTGTGCCTGGAAATATGTAAAATAATACTGAACCTTGCCATGTATAAAAGTGGAAGTTTACCAAGGCTCACAGATACCAACTTTGCAATTTAAATATGTATGCCACGGTAGTAATTATTTCAACATTTAAAATCCAATACACAATTTATACTGATACTGGTTGCCTCCTAGTGGTAAAGAGATTTTAATGTTTAGTAAAGTTTTGAAAAGTGTTACTAACATGGAAAAGAAACTTGAATTGAAAATACTTGATTTCTAGTTGTATGTGAATATCTTAAGGACACTGAATAGCAAAAAATTAATGTTCCAAATATTGTTCAACTTGTAGGCATTACATGTAATGTACTTTACAGCAAATAAAACAGTTTNAAAAAATTAATGTTCCAAATATTGTTCAACTTGTAGGCATTACATGTAATGTACTTTACAGCAAATAAAACAGTTTATATTCCACACTTTTGCATACTCACACAATTAGTGCACATATATTAATGTGGTGTTAATGAGTTTATTGAGTCGACNATATTCCACACTTTTGCATACTCACACAATTAGTGCACATATATTAATGTGGTGTTAATGAGTTTATTGAGTCGACACTATGTACTGGCTAGCATGGTTGTTTCAGTCTATGTCGTGGTGTGGTTCCCCGGCCTACCTGTTCAGGAATAGGTAGCAGGTCGTTAGGAAGTACTGATATTAAGTCTGGCTGGAGCTATGTAGTTGGGTTTTCTAACCTCTGCTTTTTTAACTGGCTCTGGTTTTAGCTAGCAGAAAGCGCATTGGGATCTTGAGAATATTCCTTTACTTCCTATAACGTGATTGTCCAGGGAGTTCTGGAAATATGGTACCTTCCATTCCCTCCTACAATGCTTTAGTTCTCTGGCTGATTTTTAACAGAGGAAATGCTGTGAACTGATTCGTTGGGATCTTATGGTTGGTCCACAGCTGAGTGGTTCATGGAGGTCTTCAGAGAGTTTGTGTGAAGGGGGNATTTTTCATCGTCCTTAATTACGATAGTTCGTCCCTGGCGGTCACAGTTACACACTGCCTGACTTCATTATTATCCAGACTAACCATAGTTCAGTCATGACGTGTTCTCATTGAACCATTGTCTGCTATAGTTCCAAGAGTCTTGAGCCATATAGCATTTCTTCCATGGGATGCCATATGAATCTACTAGCTATATACTATTTCCAAGACACTCTCTTACTGGAGCTACACAGGCCAGAATCCTTGTTCAAACCTAATGACTAAGTCAGCCAATCACTTGGCTGCTGGACATCTAAAGGAATGGCTGGGATTCAGTAAAAAGTTTTGAACCACCCATACCTTCTGAGAAGAGAGTCAAAGGTTCAGGGCAAGAGAAGGAGATGTAACATAGCACGAACAATTCATCACTCTTCACTTCATTCTGACCAAAACACTATTCAGCCAAGTCTCTCTAACTACAGACTTGCTGGGCTTGCCTGGCAAAGGATTGTCCCTAATCCATCTTGTAGACAAACACTTTTAAATACCTTCAGCACATCCTTACGCTGGACAAAACTTCCGATGTGGCCCATCAAGACCACCTCCCACACTAGTTTTGAAGAGCCAGGATGAGGGAAGAAGGCATGTTATCTGCAACTTGTGCAGCAAGTTTGACCTTGGCTGCGCCTCCTGTGCCTGAGCCCATTGGGTATTACAGGAGACAACTTTCCAAGCAGTTTTAAAGAAGAGTGCACCTCAGGCCAGCTGGGGGAGTGCAATTCGGTTCGCGGGCCATCACCGGATGACGAAGAATATATACAGTCCCTGGAAGGCTGCACATAACCTCGCCGTAACTGGTTGTCTGTGCACAGACAGGCCATTACCACCTGTAGTCCTCACTCCGTTAGCTACGGCGTGACCGTCGTGTTACCAGCCCAGACCACGAGGAGGTAGAGATGGACTTGAGCAGTGATAGGCTATATATTCGCATCACTGCCCCATTAAGGGGATGAGTCAGCAGCCTTCACAGCGGCAGGGGCAAACCCAATCGACTCCACCTCATGAGAGGGCCCCACCGGAACTCACCAGCAGAGGGCAGCTCGGGCCGACGAAGCACCACGGTGAGCCATGCCTTGGGCCGCCGGGGGAACCACCTCTCACCCAGCTTACTCTTACACTTTCGCTGGCTTACCACTGCTAGAGCTTTGGCCAGGGGATGACCAGGCAAGGTAAGTCATTCCGCTTTCGCCACGACTCACCTACCAGGTACTCAGGATCCAGGCTCCCCCCCTATACGGCGGACTGTGGGTTCTCAGTCCGGTTTTCAGGGCACCCAGATCCCTCACCTTACACCCATGACAGGTTGGTTGCCAGACCACAGCCTAGCCCCAACCCGGCCCCACAGGGCCGAGGAAAGAAGGCAGAGGGCATANTGACAGGTTGGTTGCCAGACCACAGCCTAGCCCCAACCCGGCCCCACAGGGCCGAGGAAAGAAGGCAGAGGGCATCTATCCTCAAGGGCAACAACAGTTCCCACTGTCTCAACTCTTCTTCACTCAATGCTTACAACAGTGCAGTGGGGATGGCTGATGGTATGTAAGCAAGATGCTGATCAGCTGTTGAAATGCTGTAAGTTGTCCTCAGCAGCTTATCCTTCAATGTGCCTTCATGAATAGATCTGAATCCCATCTCACGCTGAACAGTTATAGACCACACCCTACTTGAGCTGTCAAGGTGTGTGGCATTGTCCACTACTGTATATAACACACATTGTTGTGATCCAGATGGTCACAATGGGTTTTTTTTTGGTGGACAACTCCTCCTGCCTCTTCAGCTCATGTAAGGTGTGTTGTGGGGTAGCCTGTGGTGATTGGGATCCAAACTTGGGCTGTTGGCTTGTAAAGCAGTGAGCTGATGGGTCATTTATGGTAATGGCAGAGACAGTGAATATGTACTCCTGTGGCAACTCAATGTGAACCACAGGGGCACAAGGGTTGGTTGTGCTGTCTGTGGGAAAGAAATGGATAGGCTGGAAATTCCCTGATGTGTGTGGACAACCACCTACTCACCCTTTCCCACCCTGACAGAGCATATGTTTGACGGGACAGACAGTNTCCCTGATGTGTGTGGACAACCACCTACTCACCCTTTCCCACCCTGACAGAGCATATGTTTGACGGGACAGACAGAGATGCAGGCAGTTCATGTTTTGGCATAAGTCAGTGTTGCGACACCACTCAGTGTGAGATGACTGTCGAGTAGCCAGTGTAATAGACGATAGGCAGAGTGTATTTAAGAAACTCTATGCTGGTAGTTCTCATNAGATGACTGTCGAGTAGCCAGTGTAATAGACGATAGGCAGAGTGTATTTAAGAAACTCTATGCTGGTAGTTCTCATGGTCGTTCATGGACATTTAGCTAGTCTACCTTGATGTGAGAAGCCTCTTCCACTCTCCCACTTCCATCCCTAACTCCTCCCAATTTTGCCCTTGCCCATGCCTCTGTGGGAAATTGCGAGGTCACTGGCATACAAGGCAGCATCTGTGGAGTGACAGAAGACACACTACTTAACCAAGGCACCGGCTGGACCTAATTACAAGTCAGAGANAAGGCAGCATCTGTGGAGTGACAGAAGACACACTACTTAACCAAGGCACCGGCTGGACCTAATTACAAGTCAGAGACAGTAAGCAGTGATGTGTGTCTAACGGAATTGACCCATGCCTACCAGGATCTTGCTGAAGCTAGTTTGTGATTCAGCTGACAGGAGGTGGGATGACCNTAACGGAATTGACCCATGCCTACCAGGATCTTGCTGAAGCTAGTTTGTGATTCAGCTGACAGGAGGTGGGATGACCATGGCCAAGAACCATCCTATGTAACTCCCTAGTAGAGACCTTTGCAGATTCAGCTGTGCACTAAAGACAGGCATTCTTGCAGGTATTTAGTGTGCAAGGGCCTCCAATGAGACAGATTTCACTAGCAGTAGGCTACCCCAGTTCCCCTCCCAGTTGCCCCTTGGGTGAGGAGAGGAACGGGATCTTCCCAAGCAAAGAGGGTATCATTTTGACTACAGCCCTTTGAGTACAACCCTGGCTACAACCCCCTGACCCTGAAGTACTACCAAGGCAGATCAGGCATCCCAGGTGGGATCTGTTCAATCCCCCAAAGTTCTCACACCTACTTAGCTTTGGTGCACCAATCCTGATAGGGCCTACCACCACATCCATGAGTTGGTGAGTGATGGAGAAATGGAGGGAACCAGCCAAGCGAAGGAACTGAGCGAAGGAGCTGAGTATGGCAGCAATCAGATTGCGACAATGGTTTCTGAAATCCACAAGTAATAAAACCTAACTTATTCACAGTGAAATATTTGCTTTGAAAAAATGTGTCAAGTGCTAAACTCAAGGTACTTGTGTAATAATACAGAAAAAAACTTTTTTTATATGTATTTTTTAAATTGTCAAACATAAGGAAAATTTTTAATATATTTGATTTATGGCTGACTATGAATTTTAGTAAAACAGTGTTTGCTAAGCATATCTTAAAGAGGACTAAAGTAATAATACCTTTCAGTTCCTGTGTTTAATTTTTTTGTATGCAGTTAAGTTTTTTTTTCACAAATTTTTTTTTTCNGTAATAATACCTTTCAGTTCCTGTGTTTAATTTTTTTGTATGCAGTTAAGTTTTTTTTTCACAAATTTTTTTTTTCACAGGCAATTAAAAAATTAGACATATTTTCTTTACTAGAAACTGCATCTCATATAACGTACATAAGTTGAGCAGTGTTTGCGGCAAATACATAATGAAATGTTTGCCATAAAATAAAACAGTTGANGTAATAATACCTTTCAGTTCCTGTGTTTAATTTTTTTGTATGCAGTTAAGTTTTTTTTTCACAAATTTTTTTTTTTCACAGGCAATTAAAAAATTAGACATATTTTCTTTACTAGAAACTGCATCACATATAACGTACATAAGTTGAGCAGTGTTTGCGGCAAATACATAATGAAATGTTTGCCATAAAATAAAACAGTTGATTGTGCCTGATGATATTATGGAAAAAATGTAATGGTATGGTGTTTTTGTGAATTTGGGTGAAAACATCTTTCAAGTTTTGTGAAGTATGTTTTGTCTTAATTTAATCATCTTATCATGCTTCTTGGATTTTGTTAGGTAGAACTTATCTGTTAGCTAAGCTCAAGATTACATTTCATAAACCATCAGTGGAATATTACATATGTGCTTTGAAAGTATTTTTTCCTGTACATGAGCTTAATACGTAACTTTAAAAAAAGTTCTTAGTACTTACGTAAACTGCTCTCGCCAGCTTTGATCGTCTTTATCGACACTGTTCATCACTACTGAGCCGACTGAGCTGATAATAAAACTTTACCACAATTCAAACAAAAAAATTTGGGATTATGTGAAAGCAGCAACCATCACTAGTAATGAAAACAAATATTTTATAATAAATGTTGCACTGATAATCTAAACATGGATAATCTTTGGACACTATGTCTTTTTAAGTTGGATGAAACATTTTAAGTTAAAAATACTTTTTCTAGTAAATGAGTGAATGATAATTTGCTTTAAGAAAGTATATTTGAAATCTTAGTGCATGCAGTTGTATGTTTAATAGGAAATTTAATAATTTTGGCGAGTAATGAAAAAAAAATGCTTTATTTGCAGGGGTACCAACAACAGTCTCACCATCATCACAATGTGTGGAGGGTTGGGGAGAGTGGTTGAACACTACAGCAACAGATCAGGGTGATACCGAGAATGTGTTGCAGTACATTACTGATGGAAAAGTGCCTTGTCAGCATAGTGAAATAACTGATATTGAGTGCAAATACTACAAATTGATTGAAAGGTTAGTAAATTATAAAAACACTTATTTTCTTATATTCTCATCTGGTAATTCTTCAAGATTAATTAGGCTCGTGTACCACATTTATTTATTCCTGAGAAAGGAAAGGTCCACACAGTTTGGTGTTATCCACTTCTATGAGTGAGTGTGAACTGGTAGGCTCAAAAATGTTTTATTTCACAAGTAACGATTTGGTGCCTACTGGCTTGTATGTGTACTATTTTTTTTGCTGTCCCTTATCTCCAAATGTACATAGTGCAGACTGAAAATAAACATTACACATTACAGCACATGAACCATTAGAATGATACAGCTTCTAAAACTGTTGCAAGTATTTTTTTTAAATAGAACATCAGCCTTTATTTGTCCTCATTTCAAAATAGTGTTGGAGGTTGAAAGTTATACAACTGCACATTTTATTTGTGCCCACAGTGCCTTCAAAGACCACAAATAACCTGAAACTTTATCCCTGATGTAGATTGCTTTTCATTTATTTGTTCTCACTGAAAGTAGTTTAGAATGTTGAATTAATTGAATAAACTGTTTGGCATAAAATTCTCTTTCTATTTTCAATTGCCATATCTGTGTCTCTCTTTTGGTTGTACAAGCTCCTTTATAATTTGCTATCTCCACTCTTTCAGCAGGCCGTTAATCAATACTCATCTTCACCCCTCCTTATTTCAGTGAATGCAACTCCATCCGAGAATGGAGAAGTAGTGAACCAAGAAAGAGATGAGAGGCAAGAGGTGGTACGATACCATACTAGTTTTAAATGAGACCGTTGACCTTATATTTAATATGGAACATTGCAATGCATTAAAAATTTATCTTTATAGTGAATGCGTCACTATAGCCCATACACATTTTGGCGTGGTTTAATGTACTTATGTCTTCTGTTCATTTAACTAAGGCATTACCTCAGAATCCCATTAACANCTGTTCATTTAACTAAGGCATTACCTCAGAATCCCATTAACAAATTGAACAGCAGTAAAATTTTCTTTCCAAAATTTGTGAAGTTATTGATTTCATCAAAAATTCTTACCAACAGGTTTGATTTCCCAACGGTTTTAGTTCAGAAACTGCAGGTCTAGAATTTTAATTTGTGGCTTGNATTCTTACCAACAGGTTTGATTTCCCAACGGTTTTAGTTCAGAAACTGCAGGTCTAGAATTTTAATTTGTGGCTTGTAAGAGCGGCACCGTCATAATGATTTTAGGAAATAATATTAAATATATCAGTATTTTAAACAATTCTGATATTATTTCATTTCAAATTTTAAACATTCGTAGTACAGTTTCATGTCAATGCGAAGATTTACTAGAAGGGGGATGTCCCCTGAGATTCACCCCCTGGATGCACCCCTATGAGTATCATTTCAATGCTTCAGCTGCTCTGGTGTGATAATAATAGGAAGAGCAAAATAATTCATCAGTGTTGGAGGTCAGTTATGCTTTTGAATATTGAATGAATTTTCATCTTACCATGATTGCACACATATTACATGGCCAAGTCAGGTGCTGCTTTATCATGAAATAAAAAGACAAGCTACTTATGTTTGAACATGTTTCTTTTCTCCAGCTCATAAAACCTGTTCTTGAAATTAAGTTCCAGTTGATAATAAGTTTCCTCCTCACCGACACTTGAGATTGAACAGAGAACCCCCCACAATGGGGACCAACTACGTGTCCCAGGAATTATTTTAATTTCCTGTAATGTAGATGTAACTGTAATTATTTTTCAGGCCTGTGAAGGGTGCAAAAGGATATTCCACAACACAAACACAACCCGTACTAACAGACTACACGGAATCTGGTGACCAAACATTCTGCGACACCACTTTTGGTTTGTGGTGTCAAAACTCCTTATCAAATCGTCAGTGTCAGGATTATGCAGTTAGAGTGTTCTGCAGCTGCGGTGAGTATTGTAAGATGGGGAACTCAAAATTATACCATAATTTGGAAGCTGGTGTCTTTTTAGAGATAATAACTAGTATTTTCTGGGTGGTGTTTTTTTATTCATTGCTTAAAAACAATTGTACAATTGTATGGTATGCTGACATGAGAGAAACTAATAAAACATACAAATCTACAAACTCAAAAATTATAAGTTAAAATTGTAATTTAAAAACTCATCAATACTATAAAAACAGTTGTCCAAAAGGAAATTTTTTATAATGGATTGTTTGTATTTTAGTTTCTTGTTCCGAAAACAAACAGAAAATTTAAATTTACTATTTTCAGTTTGGTTCTTCGGTTCTGCGGTTCCTTGGATAAAAACCATAAAAAAATGTTTGGAAAAATATTTACTTTAATCTGAAATATTTTGATTACATAAGTTGAACCAACAAATTGCTTGCCAATCAATATGATGATGGGGTGGCCAGACGTAGTGGGCATGGCTTTATGGTCACTTCTTAACACTATATGGCTCCTGCAATGACCAACCTGCAGCTGTGCTGAGTGGGTCATTCCATCAATCAGAAATTGAATATTGCATTCTTTATTTATTAATTCTTCAACATGTAAACAAGATAAAATGCAATTTTTGGTTTAGATTTAATTTTTTTTGGAGAGGGGGAGAGACGAGTAATTAATATAATGTGATATTGTGATGTTATCAAAATGCTGTAATCCCTTTCCTTCCTCAAATGCACATACCACAAAGCCATGATGTCATGTATTTTTTTAGATTGGAAGAACATACATGTTTTCATTATCCATTGAAAATATAAAACAGGGCTATTCATTTAGTTTTTCCATTGGGCCACTATGAGATAATTATAATGCTTGGCAGGTCACACTTTAGGTGCTTATACATATATGAGAATATAATGTGAACAGTAGCACTTTTTAATCTTAACCTACATTAAATTAATAAATTGTACTGAAAACTGTATATTCCAACAAAAAATAATTGGTTAAGTATGCAAAACAAAATCTTTTGTCTGTCGACCAGTATTACAAGTCTGGCGGGCCTGCCCCATGTGGCCTGCAGGCCGCTAATTGAATAGCCCCTTATTAGCAAACAAATAATTTCCCAATAGATGTTCCCACTTTGACAGTGTTTTATAAAAGTTAACTTTTAGTTTTGGATTTGAATTTTATCAAGGTCTTGCAACAGTTGAGGACTAGCGTGACCAATAAGATAATTGCACAGAAGCAACATTATTAATAAAATGCTACTATAGCATCCTATTGTCATATGTTGCTGCATTAAGTAATTGTTTCTTAAACACTAAAATATTCTTTCTTTTTGTTTTAAATTATAACTCTGCACCTTTTTTTATATGCTGTGTCGCAAAGCTTTCGTGCTATGGGTCCAAACATTTCTGTTGCCAGACCTGGACAGGGCAGGGTTGTACAATTTTTGATGTGCTATTAATGTGTGTATGTCACACTGCAATTTTTACATGTTCTTTACTTTATAGGTGCAAGAATTACAACTCCATGGATATCATACCCTCCAACACGTCCAGGTAAAAAAGAGCTAATACGTATTTTCAGGCTTATTTTGTACTAACAAAAGAGTTTTAATGACCTAATAAACAGTTTGTTTATTTATAGTAAGCTGTGTTGGATATAGTCAATTCATGGTTACTCCAACTTTTATGAAGCCTTGCTAAAGTTCTACTTTCAAGCTAAGCTACCACCTTATGCAAACAAAAATTAACTGAGCCTAGAAAATTTCACCAAATGGACAATGCACCATATTTGTGTGCACTCAGTTTAATAATATGTTGCATGGGAACTATTTATTACTAGGCATTACCAACATATGTATTTTCTCTCTGCTTTTATTCATGTTAATTATAAACAAAATACTGCAACTACTTATCATAAAAAAACAAGTAATAGTCTGATTTAACCAAAAATAAAATACTCTTATATTAGCAGAAGTACAAAATGCTTGTGATATATGATATATACTGAACAGCCAAAAAAAATGGTACACCTGCCTAATATCGTGTAGGGCCGCCCCAAGCACGTAGAAGTGCCGCAAGGCGACGTGGCATGGACGCGACTAATGTCTGAAGGTATGTAGGAGGCAATTCACACCATGAATCCTGCAGGGCAGTCCACAAATCCAATCTGCGCCAATTTTAGAAAGGGTTGCACGTCTGTCATGTTTAATGATTCTCATCAGTCGTCGCTTGTCCCGTTCTTTCACAATCTTTTTCCGGCCGCAGTGTTGTCGAAGATTTGATGTTTTACCGGATTCCCGATATTCACGGTACACTCGTGAAATGGTCGTACGCGAACATCCAAATGTTATCACTACCTCGGAGATGCTATGTGCCATCTCTCGTGCGCCGACTATAACATCACGTTCAAACTCACTTAAATCTTGATAACCTGCCATTGTAGCAGCAGTAACCGATCTAGCTGCCGACCGCATCGCGTTACTCTGATTGGTTCCATACCTCTGTTATTTGCATACGCACGCCTGTACCAGCTTTTTTTTTTGGACTCTTCAGTGTATTTAGGAAACAACCAAACACGTCATACATGGGGTGCTTTTTTCAAAGGTTTGGTTTAAAAAGTGTGAAGGTACTGAGAATACACTATAGCTTGACAGCCAGCTTGTAAGAGGAAGTNCAGCTTTTTTTTTTGGACTCTTCAGTGTATTTAGGAAACAACCAAACACGTCATACATGGGGTGCTTCTTTCAAAGGTTTGGTTTAAAAAGTGTGAAGGTACTGAGAATACACTATAGCTTGACAGCCAGCTTGTAAGAGGAAGTCTCAGGCAGGAACCAGCCTACAGGATCATAGGCANGTCTCAGGTAGGAACCAGCCTACAGGATCATAGGCATTAATGACCAAAGGGTGGTCCAAATACAAATGACCACACATTAGGAAAGTGTTGATACCCACTAATGTTCTCCACTGAAGCTTATGATCACAAAAAACATGATAAATAGAGTGAGGCTCACAATATTTTTCTTTTTATTTGTTCGTTTCATTGTACTGCAGATACATCTAAGCTAGCCTCGGCCACAATGCATGTTAAACTAAGCTGTTGGCTCCTGGGTTCTTGGAACGGGATCAGAATACTGGCCAACTCTGGCTACAACGATGTATGGGATGCCATCCTTTGAGAGGCTGTCGGGGGTACATTAGACTGAAGGAAAACTGAGCTGAAAGGAAACTATGGTAATGCGGGTTGTTAGTTCACACCGGATCCACAGAGGGAAACACATGAGAGCAAGAGGGGAAACATGATAAAAAAAAAGTTGCTTATGATAAAGCTCTAAATAGACCCCAAACAGTTGGTGAGAGGAACTTTTAAGCCTGGTATTAAAAAGTGCTCACTTACCGTCAACAGCCTGTAAGTGTGGCAAACATCGTAAATGATATAGATGATGATGGCTTTTAAAAAATCCTTACCAATCATTTATGTAATAAAACAACTGTTCGTGTGTTATGTCAACATGGATTATCCATTCCTTAATAAAAAAATAATGTTAAGAAATGAATTTGGATTATCTCTGCTAGTCATGTGACCACCCGTATATCAACCAGAGAGGTAGGAAAAGAGCAGAGAAAAAAGCTCTGCGAAGAGGAATCAGGCACAAAATATTTGTTGTGAAGAACTCTTAAAAATGTTGTTCTGGAAATGGAGTGAAGTTTAGATAGTGTTGTGAGATTGTTGAACGAGTTCAAGAAATATCCTGTTTTATGTAAAGGCCACTATTTTAAAACAGTGTATGTTCATGAGATTTAATCATTAAAGTTATGGCTATTCTGAAGCCATCAACTTTTCTCCTATCAGAAGGTACTTGCTGCAAGTTTTGATTTGTAGACTCATTTCTCATGAGATTTTTGCATGAGGTTTCTCGTGCAAGGCCTCTTACGAAATACATTCTGTATTGTGTAAAAGCAGCTTAAGTGCAGAATAGCAGCAGTTCACGCTCCTGGTAAACCATGCACAGTGGTACAGAGTGCTCTTTCTAGAGGTCTGTGACTTGCAGTCTTCTCTACAGTTCTAGTCCATCAGACCTGTGATGTTGGCCAGTGGGTATTACTTTGCATAGTGGGAGTTCAGAGTCGGACATCCTTGAGACAAGCAGCCTCCATTGTGTGGATTATCTGATGCGCGCAGCTGCTTCCATGCTCAGCACTGAGGCTACTCCTGCTCCCATCAGGTGGTAACGTTCCATATGGAATGGAGTAATATAGGAGACCTCTGGATAGAAGTAGTGCCAATGGGTATTTTGGTTGTGTGGCAGGCTTGCTCCTTTAAAGAATGCCACTAGTTTGTTACAAGCCTTGGTGTGTGGTGTCTGATTCTATGGCTCCAATCGGTGAATTTCGGCTACCTTGAACTGATGGGCGTGAAGTCTTTTTTTTCTAAGGTACATTGACGTCTTTGTTGATTGCTAGGCTTAAAACTGGGACTGATGCAGGGATTGGGACAAGTGCACATTTGGAGCTCACTACAAGATTAGAATACACAGTAACTCATCCACACTTTGGCCAGGCCTCACTGACTGTTGGAATCAGCCATGTGCCAATGGCTGCCACTCCAGAGTGTAAAGACAGTAATTCTTCCCATAGATTACCACCTATATGGCATGCATCTCCTCCTCTTCTCATAGATCACAAGAGCAATTTGAGGCATCAACATAAAGACAGCTGGCACAATCTTCCAAAACCAGTGTCACCTCTTCCAGCAACGCCCCCGAAATGGGCATTACCCACAGTTACATGGCCTACGGGCGCACCAGTAGCCAGGCAACTCTCATTTAACACCACTCGGCCTGCTACCGCAAATATTGTGACTGTCAGGACCTATTCCAGGACAGCCCTCCGCCCGGCTCCACCATCCTCAGTCCGAAAGGTTATCGAGCTGCCAGCCCAGACATCAGGATCCCGAAAGTAATAAGGTAATAAACCTCGTTAAGGAGACCCCATTTCTCTGGTCTCTAGGGAGATACTAGGGCCTGTTCACTTTCATTGTCACCACATTGAGAGTTGATAAGGCATCAAGGTCCAACTACCTACCTAGGAGATGCTAGACAAAAGCACAAAACCAATTACAAGTAAATGTAGTTTTAGAACAACTAAAACGCCATACATAACGCACATTTCCGAACATCTTGTTCCCTAGTCAGAACATGAAACACACTTGTAAAGACACAAACAACATAATGTAAAATTTAAAATAAAATTATTTACTTATCCAATTTGTTGATGAGCATTGTTGTAATTTGCAAAGTATATAATTAATTATACTTCAGACCTATTCTTCTGTTTTTTGAGCAAATACTTAACTATGTCATCATGAAATTTATTCTGTGCTCACAGCTTACTAAGAAGTTGTTTTTTGATATTGAGTAATAATTGATAGAGAAGACAGTTATTCTTCCCCCTGAAAGTTTCGCAGATAAATTTTAATGTGTTTCGGCTTCTTCTGATATACTAGTAATTTAAATGGTGAAAATAAGACTAGATATTGTATGCACTTTCGCTGTTAACAATGAGCAAAAAGTATTAGATTAACTAATTGTTCTCAATTATTAAAAAAATTTCAATTAATCCATGTGGGCACATTTAAACTTGCATAATATTTAAAATTATAGTACAATTAATGATCTGTCAGTTAAAAAAATTAACCCCACCACATACTGTGAATTATTTTTCTTCTAATTTGACACAGTCAATTTCTTAAGGGGCCTCCCTAATTACCATATGGGTTTCATTGTAAGCAGTTGTGTCTATTATAATAAAAAAAACATAAAATATTTTAATGTAAATATTTTTTTTAAGAATATAAATAAAAGTCAATATTTTGTCGCTCATTCAAAAATTTGGTTATTTAGACATAAATGTAATTGCTGAAAAAGTGTCAAAATCACCAAAATTGCTGTAAGTAGCCCTCTGCATATGATATTTACTCTTCTGTAAAACCATGTTTTAAACTATAGTGACAAGCTCCGTATTTTCTGAACGTACTGCTGTATTAAATCCCTATAGTCACTGCATTAAATTTTGAGGAAACAACACACAAAGATTGTTTATGCTATTTTCCATTGTCATCGCAATGCTTCCATATGGCAGGAAGTAACCTCGGGGCGTTAAATATTTCTAACTTGTTCTGAAGAGTACTAGCTGCAAGGCTGGAAAAAACAGTGAGATTCTTATAAAGATGATAGAGTACAATAAACAAAATGAGTTTTAGGTACAAACACAAAATTCAAAATAATAAGTTTTTAGTTACTACGTCATACTTCTAAGGTTTCAACATTTTGTTTCTGTTTTGATTGCACGAATCTAATCTACATTAGAAGTAGTAATTATTTGAGGCATTTTATTCATGCAGACACATGAGAATGATGACAATCTCAATTTATGTGATAACATATGTAGACAGACACTGCACTTACCTTAAGTACGTTGTTATTAAAATAAAACAAAGCATTACTTAACTTCTTGACGAATAACAATATGTAGCTACATGTTGCTGTCCCACATTCCCATTCTATTAGGAAAGTTTAGAAACTATGTTTCAGAAAAGAATGAATGCCATCACAATATTATTACACAAATAGTTTATCAGACATGCTTTAATAAACACAAATTTTAAAGTACAATTATTCCCGTTCTCGCGTGAAAACCAACATTGATGGTTGTTTACAAACCAGACAGAAAGCAATCAGTATTTAGATTGCTCGCGCAAGTTCAGTCCCCACTCTGCTAACATAGTGCCGCTTGCAAGTCATTTAGTTGCGTACATTGCCCTCTAAATTCCCCCCGCCCCGCGCGACCTTACACCCTGGGTTCTCTCGCCGCACTAACTTTGAGCAGTCATAACACTAGAAGCACACAACATGACTGCATCCAAGCAAAGAACATTGCGAGACACGAACGTCTGTTTACCGCACAGGCGTTAGAAATTACCTAGTACTCTTGATGAAACACCCCACTCCTGCTCAATGAAAAGCCAAAGGTATTTGGCTGCAAACATTCCAGAGTTTATTATTATTATTATTATTTGACAGACTGAGACTATAGAGGAAGCAATGCTTCTGCTTATTCCGTGAACTCACGCCTGCAATAGTGTTGAAAAGAAAACACTTCCAATGGAAAGTACACGTACGCAATACAAATACGTATTGAAACTTAACACTGAAATGCCTCAGATGCATGAACGTGTAACAGCTGTTGGTGACAAAATTTAAGTTTAAATGATCAGCACAATTTGGTCATAACTCATGAGGAAAATTAATTTTGACAGCATTACAGGTTTGTCCTACATTTCTTCAAAGTCAATAAATGCACGAACATAAAGTAACGCAATTTTATGTTTCAAAATTTTGTGAAACTTTAGCCTCATAGTTGCACCAATATACAATATTCTTATTTTGAGAGATGTTAAAATTTACACTGTAAATATTTTACCTTAATTTGAAAAGCATACAAATATATATTTGTATATATTAAAATTTATAGTTAAATTAAGGTATGAATGTATAACTGCAGTGAACATTTAATTATATGACTCCAAGACAGTTCTCTCAAAATAACAACCTTTTTTTGGAGAACAAAAAATAATTTGATGATAAATTGAAGAAAATAGGCCAAAGTTAAGTTTGGAGCATTTTTTTTTGGTTGCTAAATATTGTGATTCCCTTTGACACTACTGTAAAACTTGGCAGTGGGAAAGATCTGAAAACAAACACTACCCGTCTAGCATTTGACTCTCTGCCGCCTTCCATCAGGGTTGCCAGAATTTACACACCTGCACCTGTCATTACTTAAGTTATGCACCAGGGTTGCCTAATCCAGAGACCACCCTCTGTGAAGAATAATTATAATAAAAACACTGTAATAAATAGTATCATTCTTTGACATGGCAGTGAGCAAATACATTAATTACAAATTTTTATCCAGGTACAGTTTTTTCCTCCATATTTAAAGGTTATTATAGAAATAGGCAAGGTAGAAAAATTTCTTCTGTATTACAAATTAAAGATTGCACACTAATTCCTTGTCAACCACAGCTTCGTTAGCCATAACGTCTTGAACCACAGCTTCGTTAGCCATAACGTCTTGAACCACAGCTTCGTTAGCCATAACGTCTTGAACCACAGCTTCGTTAGCCATAACGTCTTGAACCACAGCTTCGTTAGCCATAACGTCTTGAACCACAGCTTCGTTAGCCATAACGTCTTGAACCACAGCTTCGTTAGCCATAACGTCTTGAACCACAGCTTCGTTAGCCATAACGTCTTGAACCACAGCTTCGTTAGCCATAACGTCTTGAACCACAGCTTCGTTAGCCATAACGTCTTGAACCACAGCTTCGTTAGCCATAACGTCTTGAACCACAGCTTCGTTAGCCATAACGTCTTGAACCACAGCTTCGTTAGCCATAACGTCTTGAACCACAGCTTCGTTAGCCATAACGTCTTGAACCACAGCTTCGTTAGCCATAACGTCTTGAACCACAGCTTCGTTAGCCATAACGTCTTGAACCACAGCTTCGTTAGCCATAACGTCTTGAACCACATTTTCAATTATCCATGGGTTATTTTGCAGACAGTTTCCTCAACCGCAGTACAAGGGCTTTTGTGGCTTGAGTTGGCGTGGTTCTCACAATGCCGTCATTGCCTTCAATTTTTTTTTCTGGGGCAGCAGTATAAAGCAATAAATATCTCACACCAGAGGCTCAACAGAGGGTAAAGACTGAGGCAGTAAGCAATCTTAGTCTCCATGACGGGTCTGTCATTTCACAGGCACTCCACTCACATGTGCCACTCTAGCCTTTTTACCTCCCTTTTATGCTACCACTTCTGGCCTCTCATACTTTCCTAACTAGTAAAACAAAACAGTTTAAAGCTGCGCGCTCTTGGAGTTAGTTTATACAAGACTGTCTTTCATCTGGCAGATTTCTGCCTTTTAAATTGATAAATAATTATTTACTTAAAAAGTGTGATTTTTGAGACAAAGGCAAATAAATACAGCTATTATTTTGGTTTCTATATGACCTTCAATAATTAATAATAATACTAAACTACATCCTTGTGCTTTTATTGACATGGCACTAAGGATCTGCACTAACGCATTATTTGGCGACAATGAGATATCTTATATGCTCGTCGAAGATATCAGTTTATTCAGAAAATGTGTACCTGTTGAAATAAATTAATGTTTCAACAAAATATTTTCTGATTTTCTTTGCAAGAAGTTATTGAAAATGGACTCCCATTCAGTAAAACCTCACATCAGCAAATTCTTTGTAAATAGCGGCCATCGGTGAACCTTATTTACTAGTCAGGTAGCTACTCCATTAAAACAATATTTAAGCTAAAACACACAAAGAAACAGTACTTACTTTGTGTTTAAATATTTGTTTTGGAGTGTGTGTCTGCTTCCCCCAGGGGAAGATCCAGAAAAGAGCTTGAGGGGCTGAAGCCACCCCCTNCTGCTTCCCCCAGGGGAAGATCCAGAAAAGAGCTTGAGGGGCTGAAGCCACCCCCTTTATACATTCTGCTCTAAAACTAACATTTCTAATAAATACGTTAGTTATATATGTATTTTCTGTTTATTTGTTTCTAATAAAAGCCTGTATAATTGCTAGTTTCTTTTACGTATCTATTAATTTTGTGTATCCTTACCATTGTGGATAAGGAAAATGTAATTTAAAAATTTGTAATGATTTTATACTGTTTTTATTATACGATAAAACTTTTATTGTAATAGATCTGTGCGCATAATTCACATATTTAACGAAAAATCTATTAAAATTGCTAAAAGACTGCAAAATATGTTGTTTTTGTGAAATATATTTTTTCATACTACTACAAAACTACATAGTCTTGAACTTAAGCCTACCCTTTGACTAGTTTTAGATCCAGTTATGGCTACCACATTGGAAATCAAATGCTTCAGAACAGCATGGTCTTAAGTATGCCACTCCAAAATAACTGTCATCATGTTTAGCAACACTTCATTGTCCTGTTATATTGGATTGTTATCAAGTTAACAAATTGGCTGCAAAAAAAATGCAACTTAAAATTGACATGCATATTGTCTGAGTCTAACAGTGTCCCATAAAGACAATAACATTATCTGTAGAAATTGNCAACTTAAAATTGACATGCATATTGTCTGAGTCTAACAGTGTCCCATAAAGACAATAACATTATCTGTAGAAATTGAGATTTTCCAACTCAACTTAAATTATCAAGAATAAAATAAAAATTTCATTTTGCACTACTTTTATTTCTACTGCATCCACCATCCTAATGAATAAAAATATTTTTTAACCAGAATCACTTCAAAAATGTTTTTCTAGTATCATTGGGGTGATGGATACCGTCTTCTGCATAGGCTTTACTACTACTGTCGGTGGTGTCGTAACGGCACTGGAGAAGTGCGATGTGGCGAGACCCAACAGTCCTCACCCTACGGAGTGCGCCCTGTTTTACCAATGTGAGGNTGTGGCGAGACCCAACAGTCCTCACCCTACGGAGTGCGCCCTGTTTTACCAATGTGAGGACACCCCTACAGGATCTCGACAAGTAGAGAAGAGGTGTGGCCCGGGCACTTGGTACAACCCTGTCAGCATGACATGCGATTGGCCGCAGTCTGTGCTGCAAGTGAGACCAGAGTGTTCCAGTGAGTATCTTCTACCTGTGAATCTTCTGTTGCTCAGATGAGTAGCAGTTTTTGTTGGCACTGGTGATTTGGTCTTGTTTCTAATGAATCCACAATTGTAGTAGATTTTTAATTTTTCGTTTATACCTTGGCAACCATGTATCATTTGAATCTTTTGATTTTCTCCATTTGTTTTCATGTAATCAATCTCTTAGTAGCCTGACACCAAATTCTCATTTAATATCTGCTTAGCCTGAATGTTAACTTTTATTCAGAATTAATTTTTTTATCAGTCACTACAACATGATGTTTAATATAGAGATTGATACCTTACATAGCAAAGTTATATAGTTCTTCTCCCACCTGGTTCAGAATATGTCTGCTTCATTCTATTGATTGTTGATGTGGCTAGCGGCTACTTCTGGGTGAACTGTACTTTACAATAGGTTTCTGGGGTCAGTGCCGCTTATAATTTGAACGTTGAAAGCCTGGTTATATACTCAAATTTTTCTAACTCTCAACAATAGACCATTTTAATATTGTAGTTCATTAATGACTTTGTAACGTATCCAATCCATGTCATGCAGAGTAGGTTAGTATTACATACTTCAATAAAAATATAGTTACAATTACCAACATTCGATGGTTATTATGGCTTCTAAGGGCAACTACTATATAAATAAGTGACTCAGTACATTGTAAGAAAAATGAAAATATGCGCAATGATTGCACAATTATTCACATGTCAGTTTGTGCTTAAAAATGCTATTTTTGGTCATTATTAAAATAGGTAGAGTTGCAATATTTTTTAATTAAGTGATCACTTCACTATTAGTATATTTGCCTATAGCGATAAGTGTTCCATGTACCTCGAGAAAAATTACAAACATATGTGTTGACTGTAAGAGTCTTCAGAGGTATGGTCAGTGCTACATAAATTCTTAGCAAGCTCGTTGAGACTCATCTCTGAACATTCCATGCCTCGAAAGAGGTTAAAATTTAATGCTGAACAATTTGTTGAAAATGTTTTTATTTGTACATACTTCAGGAAGTCATTCTGTTGTATTTATTCACTTACAGGTACAAGAATTACAACACCAAAGACACCATATTCTCCACTGCCTCCAGGTACAGCAACTTTATTTCTTTCTGTTATATTTTGTTTACTAGCACACCTCTGATTTCAATAAATTTTTTTTGTTGTAGGAAAAACGGAAATAGAGTTTCATATTAGAAAAAAAAAATGGAAAAACGATTTTCCTTATTGGTTTGAATATAAAAAGCAATCATTATATAAATAGGTGACCTGGAATTTTTGCCAAAAAAATCTAAACACAATTTTTGTAAAAAATTAATGTGAAAGTAGATAAAAACTTTATACCAACCTCATATTAATTTGTACATATACCTAAAGTAACACATGTAACACATTTCAATAAAAATACTATAACCAGGAAAACCTTATTATTATGGATTTTCTAGAATAGCACCAAATATTGGTTTTCAGTATTTTTTTTTGTTACATCTACATTATTATTATCATGGACATCATTGTTATTATCATCGTCACCATGCCAAGCCATTCAGTTGAATGTATAATGATATATCAATTTTTACTGGCTGCTGTCTAGTAATGTTTGCCATTATGAAGACAGTTATCATTCAAATACAAAACAAAATAAAGTGTTTTGTATATCCAGCTTAAAAATTAATTTTTACAAAATTCTTGTTCTGTTAAGTGACCACTCATAGGCTGGATTTCTGCATTGAGTTTGGAGGGGCAGATAATAGTGTTGTTTCAAAGGTGTTGGAATACTGCCGGGACAGAAATGGGTACGGCAGTTCTCTCTGGAAAGATTTTTATCGTAATACTTTTTATACTTAACTGGAAGGTAGTAAAATTAGAATTTATTACAGTTTTGTTTCTTTAAATTGCCTTTGTTCAATTGATATTTAGATCTGTGCATTGATTTAAAAATTGAAGTACAGGAAATAGAAACTTTGAGACTTATTTTAAGTGTCATACAAATGGAATATTCTACATAATTTTAATTCATTTATAAACTTCTGAATATTTAGAAAAAATTATAATATTGAAATGTATAATCAATAAGCAACACAAAATGTAGTTATTTTTCTGTGATCATCACACAATATCATTCCAGTTTTTCTCTTTCACTGAAAATGTAATCTTCGGTTCTGATTTGAATTAAAAGCAGTTATCACATTCAATATGTCAATGTTTGTACCTACCTCGTTCAATGGCTAAAAGAGCCAAAGAAGAGATCCTTTCCTGTCCTGAAGAATTTCTGCAATATGTTTTCAACCATCGCAGACATGAAAAGGATTGTTCACAAGAAAGTGAGTTCATAGGGATAGAGAGATAAAAACGGAAGGGCTCAAATATCACTTAAATATTTTTCCCAATATTTTCTATACTTGTAACCATTATTTCTTCAATATAATTGTTTTTCTTAGTTTCCATTTCATAAAAACACTGCAGTTCTGTCATGAGACATTCCTTGTCTCGGTTGTAGCAGTTTCAAACCTCTACACTAGACGAGGCAACTTTATTTTTACTCAGTACGGTAGTCAGGTGATTTTGAACATACAAATTGTTTTTGAATAGTACAAAATAAACATTTTGTTAGATTTTAAACATCAAAATCACTGTGTATGCAAACAAAGATATGTTTACAACAAATAAACTAGGCCAACAAATTTATTTGAAGTGTGAAGTTAATGCATTTCATTCAGACCAACAAATTATGTTTATATTAACTGAGATGTCAAACAGAGGTGTGAAACTGGGTCACTCTGTGTGAAAGTTAACATTTGTTAACCTCAACACTAACATTTTATCTCTCATGAGACATGCCCCAACACAAGCATATTATTATATGCCATTTTGTAGTCATTAGCAACAAGACATCTATTGAATAAATTATATATATTTATTTTCTTTAAAAGTGTTATACCAATACAATAGTACAGTAAATTAAAAAAATAGAAAAAAAATTATATAAAAGATTTTGTTGGTAAACAACTTTGTTCTTCTTTTATGCAGGTAAATATCTGTATGACATTATGAGCATACAACCATCCAAGCATATAAAAAAATATCCACTGGTTGCTACATAAATAAATTGGGTAAAAATGGCTATAGCTGTCTATAGATTGTCAGGATACACTTTTTCTGTAATATTGTCCTGAAACCCTAATTTTTATCTCTACTGACAACAGCATGGAGTGATCATATTAGAGTTGTGCCCAACTAGCTGCAAACCGAGGCAGGAATGAACATCCAATTCTCGTATTACTTATTGAGCATAGGAAAGGTGATAGCTTCAACACACCACACCATAATTTCTAAATGCAGTACATTACCTGTAAGTTATACATGTAATTTAAAAATGTGACGCATATTGTCTGGGTCTAAAAGTGGCACATAAAGACCATANTACCTGTAAGTTATACATGTAATTTAAAAATGTGACGCATATTGTCTGGGTCTAAAAGTGGCACATAAAGACCATAACATTGCCTGTTGAAATTGAGAGTTCCCGTAGAAATTGAGATTTTCCAATTCTTCTTAAAATTTTTCAGACTAAAATAAAAATTTGATTTTGCACCACTTTTATTTCTACTGCATGCACCATTCTTTATTTACTTTTATAAAAAATTGGTCTTATTGAAGTAAAATGTTTCTTTAGTTTCATTGTGGTGATGGATACTGTCTTCTGCATAGGCTTTACTACTACTGTCGGTGGTGTCGTAACGGCGCTGGAGAAGTGCGATGTGGCGAGACCCAAAAGTCCTCACCCTACGGAGTGCGCCCTGTTCTACCAATGTGAGGACACCCCTACAGGATCTCGACAAGTAGAGAAGAGGTGTGGCCCGGGCACTTGGTACAACCCTGTCAGCATGACATGCGATTGGCCGCAGTCTGTGCTGCAAGTGAGACCAGAGTGTTCCAGTGAGTATCTTCTACCTGTGAATCTTCTGTTGCTCAGATGAGTAGCAGTTTTTGTTCGCACTGGTGATTTGGTCTGGTTTCTAGTGAATTCACAACTAAAGTGGATTTTTAATTTTGTTATTATAACTTGGCAAGTATGTATCATTTGAATCTTTTGATTTTCTCCATTTGTTTTCATGTAATCAATCTCTTAGTAGCCTGACACCAAATTCTCATTAAATATCTGCTTAGCCTGAATGTTAACTTTTATTCTGAATTCATTTTTTTATCAGTCACTGTAACGTGATGTTTAATAGAGATATTTATAACTTACATAGCCATTGTCTGGTTCTTCTCCCACCTGGTTCGGAATATGTCTGCTTCTTTCTATTGATGGTTAATGTGGCTAGCGGCTACTTCTGGGTGAACTGTACTTTACAATATTTTTCTGGGGTNGCTTCTTTCTATTGATGGTTAATGTGGCTAGCGGCTACTTCTGGGTGAACTGTACTTTACAATATTTTTCTGGGGTAAGTAACTTTTAAAATTTGAACGTTAAGAGCCTGATTATGTACTCAAATTTTTCTAACTCTTAACAATACGTGTTTTTAATTTTATAGTTCATTAATGGTTTTATAATATATCTAATCCATGGCATGTAGAGTAGGTTAGTATTACATACTTCAATAAAAATATAGTTCCAATTAAAAACATTAGATTGATATTATGTCTTTCAAGGGCAATTAACATACAAGTTAGTGACTCAGTGCTTTGTGGGAAATATGAAAATATACAGAACGATTGCACAACCATTCACATGTCAATTTGTGGTTGAAAATGCTATTTTTGGTAAATACTAAAATAAGTAAAGTTGCAATATTTTTTAATAAGTAATCATTTCACTAATAGTATATATGCCTATTGTGATAACTGTTCCATATACCCTGAGAAAAATTACGAACATATCTGTCGACTGTAAGAGTCTTCAGAGGTATGGTCAGTGCTACATAAATTCTTAGCATGTTTGGTTCTTCAGAAAAAAGAATTGGTTATCCATATTGCCTCAGTTATGTTCAGTTCACAACCTTTGGTAACTGCTATTCATGGTGAAGTGAGAATTTTTGAAGGCCCTCTCATTTGGAAAAATAATCAATAAATATATTTTATATTAACCTTAGACTTTAACTTTAGAGTCTGGTGGAATATACACACTGTGCTCATTACTTACATAGCAATATTTATTTTAAAAGGCGTTTATAGGATAAGAAATAGCTGAAAGGAAAAAGTAACTAGAGCCTCAAAACTGCTCACTTTACCATGAACGGCCTATAACATACATTTAATTACCAAAGTTACATTTTATATGGGAGTTGCGAGGCTCTCAGCTAGGTTTCCACTGCATACCTTTCATAAAAGATTTAAAATGAATGTCTTTGCTGTACAGTGAGAAATACTGCTATTATTAGTTAACTGTTGAGCTGTTATCTCAGTAGAAAAATTGTGTAGAATGAATAATAAAAGTAATTTTTGTGTACTGTGTATGTTTTTAGACTCATCTATGTACATTCCATGCATTGAAAGAGCTTAACATTTAATGCTGTAAAATTTATTGAGCCTTGAGGCCATATATAAGATAACACACCTGTATAATAATATTCTCATTTGTACATACTCCAGAAGGTCATTCAATGTATTTTTTAATTTACAGGTACAAGAATTACAACACCAAAGACACCGTATTCTCCACTGCCTCCAGGTACAGCAACTTTATTTCTTTCAGTAATACTTTGTTGAATAGTTCAGCCCTGATTTCAATGAATTTTTTTTTGTTGTAGGAAAAATAGAAATGTAGTTTTATATAAGAAAAAACATTAATTGAAAAATTAATTTCCTTGTTGGTTTGAATATAAAAAGCAATCATTATTTAAAAAGGTGACCTGCAATTTTTGGCAGAAAACTATAAACACAATATTTGTAAAACATTAATGTGAAAGTAGTTTAAAATTTTATACCAAATCCATATGAGTTTTTTCATATACCTAAAGAAACACATATCAATAACACATTTCAATAAAAATACTATTACCAGTAAAACTCATTATTTGGGTTTTTATAGAATTGAACAAATTTTTTGGTTCCAGTACTTTTTGTCATATCTGCATCATTATTATCATGGTCATCATTGTTATTATCGTCGTAACCATTCCAAGCCGTTGTAGCAATTTTTTTGTTATTTTCCTCACAGCTGTCTGGTAAAGGTTACCATTATGAAGACAGTTATCATTCAAATACTAAATACAAAATGAAGTGTTTTGTATGGTCCAGCTTCTAATGTTTTTTTTACAAAATACTTGTGATGTCAATATTTTTTGGTGGGGGTGGAAGAGTTGTGAGAGGGGGGCACATGATAGTGTGGTTTCACTGGTGTTGTAATACTGCCGTGACACAAATGGGTAAAGCAGTTCTCTGGAAAGTCTTTTATCGTAATACTTTTTATACTTAAATGGAATGTAATAAAATTATTATTTAATACAGTTTTATTGCTTTTAATTGACGTAGTTAATTTGTCATTTAGATCTGTGCATTGATTTAAAAATTGAAGTACAGGAAAAGGAAACTTTGAGACTTATTTTAAGTGTCATGCATTTGGAATATTCTACACAATTTTAATTCATTGATACGCTTCTAAACATCTAGAAAAAATAATAATATTGACATGTATATTCAATAAGCAACACAAAATGTAGTTATTTTTATGTGATCATCTCACAATTTTATTCTAGTTTTTCTCTTCCAATGAAAATGTAATCTTCGGTTCTGATTTGAATTAAAAGCAGTAATCACATTCAATATGTCAATGTTTGTACCTACCTCGTTCAATGGCTAAAAGAGCCAAAGAAGAGAGCCTTTTGTGCCCTGAAGAATTTCTGCAATATGTTTTACACCATCGCAGACATGAAAATGATTGTTCACAAGAAGCTTAGATGAAAGGGGTGGTAAGNGAGTTGATAGGGGTGGTAAGATACAAACGAAGGGCAAAAAATAACTGTAAAAATATTTTTCACATTATTTTCTACACATGCAAACCTCTTTCTTCAATGTACCTGAATACCCCTACTTACGCTACCCCGATTTACGCGAATTCGGAGATACTCTGTTTTTCTTTTTGAGCGCTGCGCGCCTCTGCTCTCCTACCCCGCCCAGTCAGTGTTCGGTTTANTCGGAGATACTCTGTTTTTCTTTTTGAGCGCTGCGCGCCTCTGCTCTCCTACCCCGCCCAGTCAGTGTTCGGTTTACAACTCGTTCGAACGTGTTTCACGTGGAATTGTTTTACGTACGCAATGCGTTTTATTGTTAACTCTAATTATGTCANCGAACGTGTTTCACGTGGAATTGTTTTACGTACGCAATGCGTTTTATTGTTAACTCTAATTATGTCATCCAAAAGTACAAAAAATGAGTCATTTGAATCAAACAAGAAAAGAAAATCACTATCTTTGGAGTGTAAACTGAATATTATCGAAGACTTTGAAGCAAAAATTAAAATTTGTGAATTGGCAAAGAAATTTGACCTTTCGGAATCAACAGTCCGAACAATTATAAAAGGTAAAGAAAAAGTTGTGGAAGCAGTGAAAGATTCTCAATCTTTGAATTCAAGCATCATTCGTAAAGGTAATGGTATTATCTCTCAGATAGAAACATTGTTAAAATTATGGTGTAATAATCAAGTATGAGTGAAAAATTGTCCTGTTGATCAAAAAACAGTCTGCTCTCAGGCCAAAGATGAAATNGGTGTAATAATCAAGTATGAGTGAAAAAT
Source organism: Clitarchus hookeri (assembly GCA_002778355.1). Classification (NCBI taxonomy): domain Eukaryota; kingdom Metazoa; phylum Arthropoda; class Insecta; order Phasmatodea; family Phasmatidae; genus Clitarchus; species Clitarchus hookeri. The sequence continues at coordinate 451,691 of NQII01001702.1, forward strand.
TGTCCTGTTGATCAAAAAACAGTCTGCTCTCAGGCCAAAGATGAAATGTTTAAAGCTAATAATGGCTGGTTCTGCTGATTCAAAAGTCGTTGTAATTGGCATAGCATCACGAAAGTGGAGAGGCGGCAAGCGCTGATAAAGAAGCTGCATCTTTCTATCCAGAAAAACTCATGACAATCAAAGAAGAAGGTGGCTGCACTAGCCAAACCATATTCTACGTAGATGAAACCGNTATCCAGAAAAACTCATGACAATCAAAGAAGAAGGTGGCTGCACTAGCCAAACCATATTCTACGTAGATGAAACCTGTCTTTTTTGGAAGAAAATGCCTAAAAGAACTTTTATCGCGCGTAAAGAGGAAACCTTTCCAGGTTTTAAAGCCACCAAAGATCGATTGACAGTGATGGTTGGTGCAAATGCAGCTGGTGATTGTAAATTGAAACCTCTCTTAGTTTATCGCTCAGAAAATCCAAGAGCCTTAAAAAATAAATCTAAAGCTGGTTTGCCCGTCATTTGGAAGTCTAATGCGAAAGCTTGGGTGACAGGTTCTCTTTTTGAAGACTGGTTTGGCCATAATTTTATTCCTGAAGTTGAACGTTATTGCCAATTAAAAGAAATCCCATTTAAAGTGATGCTAATAATTGACAATGCACCAGGTCACCCTCCTGCTACTCTAATTAATTTCGACCCACGGGTGAAAGTTGTATTTTTGCCACCAAACACCACCAGTTTGATTCAACCGATGGACCAGGGAGTCATTAAAACATTTAAAGCTTACTACACAAGACGATCATTTGCGCATCTATATGACGCTACGCGACATGACAACGAGCTTTCTGTCAAAGACTTTTGGAAGCAATTCAATGTTTTAGATGCTGTTAGAATTGTTGGACACTAGTGAATTCACAACTAAAGTGGATTTTTAATTTTGTTATTATAACTTGGCAAGTATGTATCATTTGAATCTTTAGATTTTCTCCATTTGTTTTCATGTAATCAATCTCTTAGTAGCCTGACACCAAATTCTCATTAAATATCTGCTTAGCCTGAATGTTAACTTTTATTCTGAATTCATTTTTTTATCAGTCACTGTAACGTGATGTTTAATAGAGATATTTATAACTTACATAGCCATTGTCTGGTTCTTCTCCCACCTGGTTCGGAATATGTCTGCTTCTTTCTATTGATGGTTAATGTGGCTAGCGGCTACTTCTGGGTGAACTGTACTTTACAATATTTTTCTGGGGCAAGCAACTTTTAAAATTTGAACGTTAAGAGCCTAATTATGTACTCAAATTTTTCTAACTCTTAACAATACGTCTTTTTAATTTTATAGTTCATTAATGGTTTTATAATATATCTAATCCATGGCATGTAGAGTAGGTTAGTATTACATACTTCAATAAAAATATAGTTCCAATTAAAAACATTAGATTGATATTATGGGTTTCAAGGGCAATTAACATACAAGTTAGTGACTCAGTGCTTTGTGGGAAATATGAAAATATACAGAATGATTGCACAACCATTCACATGTCAATTTGTGGTTGAAAATGCTATTTTTGGTAAATACTAAAATAAGTAAAGTTGCNGATTGCACAACCATTCACATGTCAATTTGTGGTTGAAAATGCTATTTTTGGTAAATACTAAAATAAGTAAAGTTGCAATATTTTTTAATAAGTAATCATTTCACTAATAGTATATATGCCTATTGTGATAACTGTTCCATATACCCTGAGAAAAATTACGAACATATCTGTCGACTGTAAGAGTCTTCAGAGGTATGGTCAGTGCTACATAAATTCTTAGCATGTTTGGTTCTTCAGAAAAAAGAATTGGTTATCCATATTGCCTCAGTTATGTTCAGTTCACAACCTTTGGTAACTGCTATTCATGGTGAAGTGAGAATTTTTGAAGGCCCTCTCATTTGGAAAAATAATCAATAAATATATTTTATATTAACCTTAGACTTTAACTTTAGAGTCTGGTGGAATATACACACTGTGCTCATTACTTACATAGCAATATTTATTTTAAAAGGCGTTTATAGGATAAGAAATAGCTGAAAGGAAAAAGTAACTAGAGCCTCAAAACTGCTCACTTTACCATGAACGGCCTATAACATACATTTAATTACCAAAGTTACATTTTATATGGGAGTTGCGAGGCTCTCAGCTAGGTTCCCACTGCATACCTTTCATAAAAGATTTAAAATGAATGTCTTTGCTGTACAGTGAGAAATACTGCTATTATTAGTTAACTGTTGAGCTGTTATCTCAGTAGAAAAATTGTGTAGAATGAATAATAAAAGTATTTTTTGTGTACTGTATATGTTTTTAGACTCATCTATGTACATTCCATGCATTGAAAGAGCTTAAAATTTAATGCTGTAAAATTTATTGAGCCTTGAGGCCATATATAAGATAACACACCTGTATAATAATATTCTCATTTGTACATACTCCAGAAGGTCATTCAATGTATTTTTTAATTTACAGGTACAAGAATTACAACACCAAAGACACCGTATTCTCCATTGCCTCCAGGTACAGCAACTTTATTTCTTTCAGTAATACTTTGTTGAATAGTTCAGCCCTGATTTCAATGAAATTTTTTTTGTTGTAAGAAAAATAGAAATGTAGTTTTATATAAGAAAAAAAATTAATTGAAAAATTAATTTCCTTGTTGGTTTGAATATAAAAAGCAATCATTATTTAAAAAGGTGACCTGCAATT
>NQII01001703.1:0-89658 GCA_002778355.1 Clitarchus hookeri
CCTACTTGCCAGCCAGCAGTCCGGTCGATAGGGAACTTACCCTATAAGGCGGTAGCCAATCAGACGCAAGGCCCGTTCCCGCAGCCTCGCGCAGCCAATCAGAGAATGGGTACTCCCGCATCAAAGGAACCGCCACGCCGTTTCGTCTCTCTTTGCTTACTCTATTCGTGGTTTCTTCGCACTTTTTTGNTCCCGCATCAAAGGAACCGCCACGCCGTTTCGTCTCTCTTTGCTTACTCTATTCGTGGTTTCTTCGCACTTTTTTTAATCAAACCATTGAAAAATCCCCCTATGTGCAACGTGTTTGGTTGTTTCCCAAATATGTCACGTATTACAAACGTTCTGTACATGATTTAACATTAAAATAACTTATTTTTAATTTAATATAACTCTTACTTATATTCCTTCTACAAATTATAATATTTCATTTATAAATAATAAGAATAAAAACAGGGATAAGAAAAGGATTGTTGGTGACGTCTAGTAAGAGATAGTTATTATGCAAAATAATATTACATTGAGTGCGGACGTATGCGGTGCGTCGTGCTTCCGGTTTAATTTTCTATACTTGGTTAAGCTTTGTTTGCATGAGGCGGAGGACTATCCTAGAAGTAGAACTTCAGCAGGGCTTCAGAAAGTTGGAAGTAACCGTGAACAGGCAGCATATACCTACTCTGTGATAGCCTCAGATTTATCTGCAGCGCCATGTCCTTGAAATGACAGCTTATGAAATTACCGCTTCTATTTTAACATGTAGAGTCATGTTGCTTCCTTATGCTCCAGCAAATCTATACTGCAATCTCATTACAATAATTCTGACCTACATCTTAACCCGAAGATGGTTGCACCTGGTAAGCTGTCCTTTCAAGGACGAAACTTGGTAAGAATTACAAATAAGCTGGTGAATTTCCGAATTAAACAAGGCCTCAGCAAAGCCATTATTAGAAAATGAGAAAACTGGTGGCTTGATGTGGCGAGATGTTTAACTTCAAACGCCTGTCCTTTTGTGATACATATGGACTGATATTTGATTGAAATCAGGTATGTGGTGTAAATTATTGACATATTATTTAAGAAAAATTCTTGAAAATCAAGAGGTGAATCTTTTATAAATGTCAGTTTCAGTTGTGTCAATCTAAAGTACATTACTTCTAGCCATTTTTAAACAAGTTCATTCAGAGCATAAGTAAATTTCTAATAACTGTCAAAAATAAGTGCTAGTTCAGATTTTACTAAATGCATTGTACCTTTTTTATGTCAATTTTTATACAAATAAGTTTACAATAAGTGGCTTAGTAATACATGTGATGTAAAATGGAGATAAATCTCAAATATTCGAATGTATTTTAAGTGTTGTTTTAATGAAATCGAGAAAAAAAAACACATCATTTATTTTTTTTCTTTCCGATGTATATTTTCAGAGTACATAAATACTGCGTCCTTTAAGAGCCACGTATAGTTCTTCTGGCTATCAACATATATTTACAAAAATCATGCTCTCTAAAGTAAATTATTCAACTCCTAAGACATGCAAGTTCACGATAATCGGTTTCGGTGGCAGCTGAGATGTTAGGGAAACGGCCCCAAGCGCACACAAACACAAATTGGCTATAAGATTGTATATGCTGTTCACGGTAAACTAAGCACTTTTGAAAGCCCTGTTCAAGATCTGCACTTGTCTGCACATCGTGTGTTCTTCCGTAACATGTAAAATTAACATTACCATGGGCTGGTCACTCTATTCATGATTAGGTCAAGCGAATCTATGAAATTATTATGAAAGTAAACATTTCACAAATTGTCTCATGCTTACTCTTAAATTCACTAAAAAAAATAGAAAGCGAAATAATAAATGTAAGTATTAACAAAAGTTAACCTAATACTTTTAATTCGGCGTTAATACATGGAACTTCTTTCTTTTCGCCGTTGCCAACTTTACTGGGTGCATACCTGTCAGTGCGACCATTAAAATACAGGTATATAGGGACAAGGACATATTTCAAAGGTTGACTTCAAAAGTCGTCAGATAACTGTGACCTTTATCATTAGTTATTCTTTTCAAATAAAGCGAGCTGAAAAATATAGAACTGCAACTTTTACAACAAGTAAATTGTGGACCGAACCAAAGAGGTCTGCATACTTTTGACATAAAATAGGAAAGTATACAGAAGTAAAATATCGTGGCGATTCCAGGGGCCGTCGTGTAGTGGTTAGACTACTCGCCTTCCACNTTTTGCATTCTGGCGTCACTCCTTACTATCTCGTGTTACCCTCAGCGGCTCTCAAGACCGTGATGTTAAGAGCATCCCAAATCTCTCCACTCTATTATGGCGGTTCCTTTGATACACGTGAACTCTGTCGCTCATTGGCCACGAAAATATTTTGGGAACAGGATTAGGGCCTGATTGGCTGTCGTACGTTACGGAATATTCCCTATTGGTCGGTCTGCCACCTCGAATGTTGGTCTCCAGGAGATGATCGGCGAACGACGTTCCGTCATACTTAGAGACCTGAGAATTTCGCAAATGCATTGACTTGTAGGTTAAAATTCACAGTCTTATGTTCAAACTGTCAGATATCAACGTCTCATTGGTTGTTTGCAGCTGAGGTGGTTGGCGTCGATGGAGCATGTATTTGTTGTAAGTTTGTTATTGGCCCAGAGATCTAAAGGAGGTGTCAAATAACGCGCGGGCCAATTCTAAAAGGGACACATGCATACAGGTTTTTGATTTCTAGCTTGTCTCGAAATGAATCCGCGAATTTTGTAGGTATCTAGCCACACTGCTGCCCACGGAGGTAATTTTGCTGGCGCGTGTGACTGGAGTTGGCAATACACGCTTCCATTTCACCTCTGTATTCTTAGTTGAGTTTGTATGCCATGATAACATTGTCCGTACATGCTCAGAGAGAAGCTCCCACGAGACTTGCTTCCCGAGCCTGCATGCAAGCAGTCAAGGACGGTTCTTTGGAATAACATATCAAACGATAGCTGTTTGCCGCACAAGTTGAGACGAGTGTATTTTTTTATGCTTTGACTTCTGCAACTATGGTTCACGAACAATCTCAACTCACAACTTCAGCATTATGCGTTTACGCACAAAGTCTTATCGTTTTGTTGTTATAACTGGAAATTTGGTTTTAAATAAACACGAATGATTACCATATTATTTTCACACAATGCTGTTTTATAATCAGTAAATAGTTTCTAGTATTTTTATTTACTATATATTGGTACTTAATAGTTTTACACTCTTTCGCGAAATAAAATAAACAAAATTACTCTACCACCCTCTCTCTCTGGTTGCCTAAAATTTCAACCTTGTAGGAAACCTTTAATCGAAAATTGCACACGACCAATTACGAAAACGTCCATGAAAACAGCCTGCAGGTGGCCAAAACTTCCATAGAATCATCCATACAAGCGGCCATGCAGGCTTGCATGGAATCGTCCAAGGAATTTTCCATCGTGGCATACAGGCTTCAAGCTGTGATGTTTAACTAAATAAGATGATTCGAAGCAACATCTCTCTTTCGTCTAGTTGCTGCTCTAAAAGAGAATGTATGACTCGTGAGCGACTTACATTCCAAGGCCGGCTGAAATAGAAAACGCGAATTTTTTTGTGGTGTGTTCCGATCCGAGTCTTGAGAGCCGATAATGGCGAAGCTAGGCGAGTACGGAGCAGCGCGCTGGAGTGAAGGGGGGGACCGGAGATCCCTGATAAAACCTGCTGACCAGCGCCAAGATGTTTAGAGTAATTACTTTGCTGTTATGGGAAAACCACAAAGGACAGTAAAACTTTTTTTTTTACTAGTAATTCTTTGAAACAGTTGGTACAACTTGCCGACTAACGTTTTGGAACAGCGCCCGGGAGAAAAAAAACGCTCGTTTTCTCTGTCTGTGAGTGCAACCTAGGCGCCAACAAAAACAATTGCCGGGGAAAAAACACTCCATCCAGAGAAGGAGAAGAACAATGCGCAACCAAGGAAAGAAACGCCGGCGCTTTGAAAAGAAGGGAAGTTACACGAGACAGTTCTGCGCCGACACTCTGAAAAGAAGCAGAGGGTGTGGTGGCCATTTTCACCGGAGCCACTAGAAGAATAGATGGCTCGCTCGTTGTAATGGAGCAGTCTTGAGTCCGCCTTTGAAGAACTTCGCCGTTAAGGCTGTTGCCTGGTTTGAAAGCAGTGAGAATTCGGTTTAGGGAAATACATGTTGATGAAATTCTGTTTATTGGAGTTCCTGTTAAAATATATTAACAATCAGGGACTTCTTTTGAGCACACAAATACTCCCTTCTTTGCTATCGAAGCCTATCGTAACATTAATGTGTAGTCTGTTTCCTGGGAATAACTGAATAAAATTACTGAAATACAAATTATTATATTTGCCTCGATACAGAGCTTGACAGTATCATTTCTCGCACTTAGGTTTTTGTTTCAAGATAATATATCTTCAAAATTGGCTACAAAAATTGAATTTCATTGACATGTTTTTCATTATACCAAATTCTCACTGCTTTCAAACTAAGCAACAGCCTTAAGTAACCGCAGATATGTAGACGAAAACAATGAATGACTTTTACACAGACACATTGGCAGTGACTGATGAAAAGTAGTTTCTTTTAATTTCAACTTTTGTTTTCGAAACATCGTAACCACTGCACATCTGCACATTGGCTCCTTTTAATGAACACACAGTGATAATTGGCTTCGTACAATATCATTGACGGTCCTAAAAAATTGCATGGCATCTTACGGTCGTCGAATGACCATATTTATCATTGTTCTCTGTGCGTGGGGCTTTTCAAAGGAGGTGGATTTATTACTTTATAGTCTATTCGCAGTATCTTTACACTTTTTCTATCAAAACTTTGAAAAATCGCCCCATTTATGCCGTATTTGGTTGTTTCCTAAATGCCATATATCGCAATACAGATGGGAAACAAGTGCTTATACCGCAAACTCCAGCCGGCAAGCAATATGTCGCAACGCCGTCCGCCAATCGGTGCCTGGTAGCTCACTTGCCAGCCGGCACCCCAGCCAATAGGGAATCTTTTGCGGAAAGTAATAGCCAATCAGACACAAGGCATGTTTCATAGTCGCGCGCTGCCAATCAGCGAATGAGTACGTCCACATCAAAAGAAGTGTCGCGAAATTTTACTCCTAAATGTTAATATGGTGCACGCGGCTGTTGAATAATACACGTGTCGGGGGAAGAAAAAAACAACGAGGATTCTCAAAAGAGCTTAGTTGACACCGGAAAAAATTTGTCGCGATCCGTCTTGTGCCGTCTCATTGCTACATCAAGGTGAACTCAGACTGCCACCTGTCTAGTCTAGCACCTGACACAAAGTGCATTCGACATACTGCCACGTGTGTTACCCACATCCAGAGCGTACAAGCAAAATCATACCAATCAAATGTTCACTGACGATTTTTCTTCATTTTTCATTTATTTACTCGCTCAATTTATGCCGGAAGGCTGAAAAATTCGCGGATTATTTTCGGGACAAGCTAACAACCAAAAATATGTACTTGTGTGTCACTTTTACAATTGGTCCGTGCGCAATTTGATACCTCCTTTAGATCTATGTGCCAATAACAAACTTACAACCAAATGCGTTCCCAATCAACGCCATCCGTCCTGACGGTAAACAACCAATGAGAAGTTGGTATCTTATTGTTTAAACATAAGAATGTGAATTCGCAAAATGTTCAGGTCTGTACTAATGGGACGACCGCATACAACTTAAGGGCCTCCTTTGTAAACAATGTTATTTAAACGCCTCAAGGCTACATCCGGCTATGAGAAAGCGTTGCGACGGCGATGGAAAACTGCAGAAACAAGGTTCGCGCTGTTCTATTTCCTCAGCATTGTAATCGGTGACTATAATATTTTAATATATCAATCTGTTCAGGAAAGATACAGCATTGACGCTATGATTACAGCATTGTTTTACAGAATAATACATATTGTAAACAGAGGTCTAATTACAGCGATTTGTGCTGAATTTGACACTTTTCAACGACCACATTTATGTTTCAGTAACCTAATTTAATGGCAACCAGGGAGATCCCTTGACTGATTTAATCTTAAAACGTCACACACATCTCGGCTCTGTGTGGGATTCGAACCCAGAACACCTCGCAGGCAGGCTCTTTCTTCCAAGACTGCTGCTCGCAGCAGAATTTTACAACTTTATAGAATCCTATAAAAAAAATATACGGGTAATCGTACAGAACTGATATGACTAACTATGAAAGTAAATATTAAACAACACTGATGTTTATCTGCCTAGCTGTTTCCGACTCCGTTAATTTGATATGTTATCGCATCACAGAATATTGTGCAAAGTAAACGCACAAATATTGCAAAATGGTTGCTCACAAAGCTGGCGAATCCCATTATCTTTTAATTTTCTAGTTTTTCTACGTTGGCTTCTAAAATCTGAAGAATTTAACGTGCCTCTTTGTAGTTAAATCATATCCCACGCCCTCTTAGCATAGAACGTGGCCGATTCCTTCCCCGTTACTGAATTAACAGTGTTCCCCTAATAAGGCCGTGTCGCCGTTCGTGGACGCTCAAAAACCTCTAATAAAAAAAACAAACGTAACAACTCGCAGACTGGCCTTTCCTTCCAACGCTCTGCTATTCATGCTCTTTGGGCGATAATGTGAAACAATGTTGTACGTTATGCCGCCCACATCTGTAGGGTTTCGTTGAACAGCTTTCCAAACATAACAGTTTTGTTCTGTCCAGTTGAGATGAAAAGAAACAAACGTCGAAACGTACTGTTTTTTTTTAATTAGAGAATGAAAACTTGCCCTTTAACAAGGCAAAGGCCTTTTTTTTCCAACGCTGCTGCAGAGATCGAGTAAAGCCACCACAACTGGGGTTACCAAACGTTCGGAAAAAGGAGGAAATGTCTTATTTGTCTGGTGATTATTTTGATATATTTTGTGCAATATAACTTGTTATAACATCAACGTGGTTAAGCATATAAAAAGTATGCATGTTGTTTTATAAACCATGTAATATTTAATTTTTCTCCCCGCAATTTATAAAACATTGAGGGCCGGTTTCACCACACAATTATAACTAACTAGGGGCCGGTTTCACCAACGAAGTTCAAACGATTTAATCTCGATTAGTCATTACATAATCTCGATTAAGCGTAGGTAATGTGCGTTCCATNAAATGTCTTATTTGTCTGGTGATTATTTTGATATATTTTGTGCAATATAACTTGTTATAACATCAACGTGGTTAAGCATATAAAAAGTATGCATGTTGTTTTATAAACCATGTAATATTTAATTTTTCTCCCCACAATTTATAAAACATTAAGGGCCGGTTTCACCACACAATTATAACTAACTAGGGGCCGGTTTCGCCAACGAAGTTCAAACGATTTAATCTCGATTAGTCATTACATAATCTCGATTAAGCGTAGGTAATGTGCGTTCCATNCCAACGAAGTTCAAACGATTTAATCTCGATTAGTCATTACATAATCTCGATTAAGCGTAGGTAATGTGCGTTCCATCGTGCACGATTTTTTCGAGTTAAGCGATATTAAATATTAACTTCCAAATTTCGGCTAGTTTAGCTCATCTTATCTCGCTAAAATGTGAAAATGAAATGGAGTAGGTGTGTTCTGCATAACATCTGGATATAATAGTGCCAATGTTCGGAAAATGTTTTATGCAGGTTTCGTTACATATATAAAAAATGCAATTAATTATATAACATAACGATCTCGAGGGGAAAACATATTTATCTTCACAGAGTGGAACCATATATTTTGGAGTTTATTATTTGTTTATAGTTTACTTTTGGGAAATTGTTCGTTAATAACCAAATTACATGAGTTTGTGATTATAGAACTCTTCATTCTACGATACGATTCTGAACAATTATCTCTCACACTTCATTGACTGCACAGATAAATGTAACCTACGAACTGTGATTTTCGTGGTATGTTGAGGTTGATATAATATAAATTTTCAACAATAACGGTTAGTTGCAAATAAAATCATTGACACCATAGTGGTGAACAGTTTCTTCCTGCCGAACCAAACTTTAATAACACAACAGCATAAATATTTCCTACCATTATGTTATAACCTAAACTAAAGGATCCGGTTTCACTTTAATTAATATACGAATCGCCCAAGATAACATATACAGTTATACTCAACTTGCAAGAATCAGTTAACCTAAAAATCTGCAACCTAAAGTGGTTGTACTTCCATTACAAATGTAAACAATCGAATGCATCATAACCTTGCAACCGTAGTTTCACTTATTACCTGGGAAACCTTAAATCATCAGGTTTATTAGCTAACCTAATCTACCTTTAATTTAATGCCCATAATATATTTTCTGTAACAAGGAAAAAAGGGAGACGTCAATGTAAATTATTTTTCTGTGGAGNTAATTTAATGCCCATAATATATTTTCTGTAACAAGGAAAAAAGGGAGACGTCAATGTAAATTATTTTTCTGTGGAGAGTCACACTTTATATCCCATTTTCAGAGTTGTTATTATTTTCGTCATAATGGCAATATCAGCAATGTTCTCCATCACTGTAAAAAGCAGTTAGACGAGAGAAAAAACTGTATTCGGTAGTCTTCAGCTACTGATCGGGTATTTTCGCCATAATTAAGGCCTATATGTAGAAACGAAATAGATAAAAGCCAAGTTTAACTAATCTCGATTAACTTAAACTCAAGAGTACAGTGGTGAAAAACAACAAGACTTTAAAATAAAGTTTAACACTAATCGAGTTTTGTTAACCTCGTTTAAAGGCAAACTTAATCTTTGTAGTGAAACTGGCCCTAAGCCTAGTTTAATCAACAGTTTACTGGTATTACTCGTTTACTGCATTTCACCACTGTAAAAACCGTTACCACCAGTGGTAATGGTCAAAACGCGATTAATTTAACTGTCCTGAGTTTAAGTTTTAACGCATATTTTCGGCATTTCTTAAACTTCGCTTACAATGAAAACATGGTTGTCTAAACATGTAATACATTAGAGGTTATGAGAAAAAATTTGGCAAACGTCTTTGTTGTGATCGTGATGTTAATTTCAGTAACTGTTATGTAGTCTTCTTTGCAATTCTGTTGAATTCGCAAAAAAAATTGTAAGTTAGGTTGGCTATTAAACATGAACATCCCACAAGTATTTTTTGTATGAAGCCAATGCCAAATATTCTGTATGTTACGTAAAACGGTTAAATTTAAATTCTGGTTGTATTTTATAGGTGCTTTAAACACATAACGATGCACTTGTGATGTTGACAATAAAATTCATATACATCTTAGCCCTGCGTGAGATTCGGATTCGTAACCGTGCAGCACCTCTTGTTGCTAATGATTTATCCGACATTCCTAAAAACACGTTCGCTTGACGCACCGGTGGCAGGTCTACATCTCGAATTACAGTGAATTTGTACCGAACGTCCCTTTGCCCTTCTTTTCTGGTCACGTTACTTCGTAAGCTCATTCTGTTATCTTCGTAGAAACGTCTGCACTCTTTTCGGAAGTCATTAATTGCAGACATTTTAATACATTTGTGCGTGGGACACTGTGCACAGTACTGCGACTGAGAATTTTGTTTTTTAAACGTTTCACCAAAAAAACGCCGTTGCGTCAGATGACGTCGTGACGTCATGATTATGAAGCGATTTCATCCGTCGCCTTTTTTTTACGTTGGTCGTGCAACTTGAATAGGTACCTTGACTGTTTTATAAAAATGGTTTGCAAATCACAGGAACTACAACAACAAAGGACGCCGAGAAATCCTTACTGGTGTACTGCACCATACTTCACGAGTACAAACAGTAAAACACCGGAAAGTTTAAAAATACTAANAGTAAAACACCGGAAAGTTTAAAAATACTAACAAGTGAAAAGCAACGCCAGGTACGTAACTTGCGAACGCATTTATCATAATCTTGTCATCTGTTAAAGTTATGGGGTCTAAGTCACGGCAGTTAATTACGCTTTAAGAGACTAGAAAAAAATACCACACAGGAAATGTGTTTATGCAGTAAAGCTGAAACAAAAACAAAGGATGTTTCGTTCATTATGGACGGCAATCTAGTATCCTTGCGATTGATAAAGTTCTTCAAAAACAAGCATTAAAAGTATAAGTTAACCGAATATCCATTATGTCAAAAGCGAGACATTTATGAAGTCGTCTCTTGTATGATATACGGCTTGGCATTCGCTTGTTTAATGATTTACGGCTTGGCATTCGCTTGTTTAATGATTTACGGTTTGGCATTCGCTTGTTTAATGATTTACGGCTTGATTTTTTATCAACCAGTTGTTTCCGCAGTAATAAAAATACGCTNTTGGCATTCGCTTGTTTAATGATTTACGGCTTGATTTTTTATCAACCAGTTGTTTCCGCAGTAATAAAAATACGCTTCCCTGTTTTAATTATTCTATATATCATACCATCCATCACCCTAGATAGTATCTTAAAACATATGTGCCATTGATTCGCCCCTTTTTGACATGAAAACGTTAATANCCATCCATCACCCTAGATAGTATCTTAAAACATATGTGCCATTGATTCGCCCCTTTTTGACATGAAAACGTTAATAAATCACTGTGCATGTGTCTATTTTTAAACGATATTTCCTCTGATGTAGATTCGCTTATTAGAAAATAAATTATTTTCAGAACAGGCCTTATATTATATTTCTGTTAGTACTGCGTAACTTTTATAGGTAAGTAATATTACCGGCAGCCTGAAGGTGATTTGCGAGACTCAGGCACAGAACCAAGTGGCAACATCAACGATAATGACACGCGGGTGTAATGCCCCGTCGCTTGTACGCGCAACCTACTGACCTCTCGTAACTGTGCAGCTTTCAACATGGGAACAAACCTCACGTGGGAAAAAAAAACNGTACGCGCAACCTACTGACCTCTCGTAACTGTGCAGCTTTCAACATGGGAACAAACCTCACGTGGGAAAAAAAAACCCACAACAGAAGCTGAGTGACCTGAGGTGAGGTATGACGTAATCCTGCATTCTCCATATTCCCCAGATGTATTACCATTAGACTACGTGCAAGCTGGTATCCTAACCTAACCTAACCTAACCTAACCTTACCTACATAAAAATACAAAATACCAATAACATTGAACATATCCACTAAATATNGTACGCGCAACCTACTGACCTCTCGTAACTGTGCAGCTTTCAACATGGGAACAAACCTCACGTGGGAAAAAAAAAACCCACAACAGAAGCTGAGTGACCTGAGGTGAGGTATGACGTAATCCTGCATTCTCCATATTCCCCAGATGTATTACCATTAGACTACGTGCAAGCTGGTATCCTAACCTAACCTAACCTAACCTTACCTACATAAAAATACAAAATACCAATAACATTGAACATATCCACTAAATATNCCTAACCTAACCTAACCTAACCTTACCTACATAAAAATACAAAATACCAATAACATTGAACATATCCACTAAATATTACATAATAGTAAGGAAAAATAATTACAATGACCATTGGCTACGTAAAAAAAATAAACAAACACAAATATAGGAGTATTGATTTTCCAAGAGATCGCAACAGTAACACTGAACATTTTGTGGGGTACTAGTAGCACACTTATTATTTTTTTTTTTTACCCCTTCTTCAAAATTGGCCGTAAAAATGTAGTGCGAACATCACAATACATTTATGTACTTGAATATCTCTCTGAAATATGCAGTTTTTTTTTCGTGACAATTATTTTCATTAGCAATCAAAATTCAACTATATTTTTCTAGAAACATAATGAATGAGAATCTTTTAATTTTTCCCAAAACAGTTAAGTATCGCCCAGTCATAAATGATCTAAGGCACTACAGTGTTCTGGAATATATGTTGCTATAGTCTATTTACGTTTACTGCCAACTGTCCTGAAGCCCTGCTAAAGTTCTGCTTCCAGGATATTCCTCCGCCTCATGAAAACAAAGCTTTAACCAAGTCTAGAAAATTACACCAAAAAAGACAGCGTACCGCGTTAGTGCGTAATAAGTGTAGTAATATTTCGCACAAGATATACATTATAATAGGCTGTCTTTATTTATATTAGTTTAAAATAAATTACCATAAATTTAGATCAAATTTAAGTATAATTTCAATTTAATGAAAACTAAAGTATTTTTATGTTATGGAAAGTATAAAACGCTTCTGATACATGACATATTTAGGAAACAATCAAGCACGGTCATACATGGGGTGATTTTTCAAAGGTTTGATTAAAAAAGTCTTAATATACCGCGGATAGATTATACAAATTATTTTCGTGGTATTCCATTGTGTACACGTACTTTATACGGTACTTTTAAGTACTCCACTTAACGTTCGCGTGAAGTACGGTGCACAGTTTTGGTAGAAAACACGTAATTAAAAAACGTTTGCGTATTTTGTAGTGATTCCTAAAAACGAAAAGCATATAAGGTACGTTTCGTTCCCAAAGACAAGTTTAAAATTCTCATTGCAATTTCAAGGAATTTTTTGAAGTGAAAATGGCTAAAATGGGCGTTTTTATAAATAGTTTAGGATGCCAAATATCTTGTATAGGCTTTTCAGTGTAAACTGAGCCCTTTTGAAAGCCCTGCTTGAGTTATACTTGTGTTCACATTTTATTTTCTTCCGCCAGAGGTAAAATCATCGTTGCTACGTAGCTGATTACTTTATTTCTGCGACTGCCAAGTGAAACTTTAACATTATTACAGAAATTAATATTTTACCATTATTTTAATTATTACGCGTATATAAATTTAAAAAAAGCTAACTAAATTATTTTTGTATTCACAGATGTTTACCTGCCAATTTTAAATCTACTTCAAGACATGGAACTAATTCAATATAACTAAAAAAAATTGCCTTTTCACACTGCCTTATCGCAAAATGTACTGATCGGAAACACTCGAAACTAGTGTATGGACATAGACTGAACTTTGCTACAGATTTCGCACTAATGGCATGACAAGGTCACGTCTTGAAGTACTATAGTTCCGGAAGTACGACGGGAACACTGCACGCAGTTTCAGAACCTCGCGTACAGATGCGCCAAGGCGGTTATGTATGCGGCTCGGTGTCGCGCTTATCACTCCCTCGCTTCTGCGTCTCGAATGGCCGAAACAGCCCCACATAAACACGACTCTTAAGGTGGCCGCCTGGGCGGGCCGCCGAACACCGTGCAGAGTTCCAGCAGAAAACGTTTTTATTAAGAACCGCCCAACGGGTCTGAGTGAGATTTGCTTACGAATAGCATTTCAGAAACGATGCGCGTCTGTATACGTTTTTCAGTTCCTCCATTTCTCTCTTTGTGGTAGTGAAAATGGCTCAAACGGGTGTTTTCACTGTCTTTTTAGGTATGAACATTCCGGTACAAAACATTTAAAAAAAGAATAGGGACGTGCATAAAACCTTTATTTGTATTATTCCGTCATAAAATGGTAGGGTCTCCGCTGAAAGTCTCATAGGAGCGCGTTATCGACGTCAAGACTGCACACTAGTTCAGTGCTTTGTGCGTAGAGGCTATGAGAGAGTTGATGTGCATGTCTCGGTCACCCCTAGCGCTCCCACGCGTTAAGCCTAAGATATACAAAATTCCTTCAACCAGGCGACGACCTTAAGGGCACTCCCAAGAGATTTGGGCGGCTCTTAACAATGATGTCTTGAGAGCCGATGAGGGTGAAGCAAGGTGAGTACGGAGCAGCGCCAGAATGCAAGGATGAGGGAAACGGGAGATCCCCGAGAAAACCTGCCAACCAGCGGCATCACCCGGCATAATTCCCAAATTCGAAAACCCGGGGGTGACCTCGCGGGGAATTGAACCCGGTTTGCCTTGGTGGGAGGCGAGTAGTCTAACCAATTCACCACCGCGGCTCCAGCTAATTAAGTGTTTGCGCGTATACGCGTGTTCTGGGATCACCACGTGTCCCCAGGAAAGGTATAAAACAACATCTTAAGTCGTCAATTTTTTGTGGTATTAAATATATTAAAAGAGAAAAAATATTTAAATTAGAATAAATAGCATTCTTGGGGGCTTCAATTTCGCAGGTTCCATAAGGGAAAGGAGAAAATAACTAAGTGGTAAATGTAGTTTAATCCATTGGCTTGCATCGCGTTGTGAAAAATTCAGTTTCCCGGTGACTTGGGAGGGCCCATCACAATACTTTCTTATGACCATACGTGATCTTGAAGCGTTTAAAATTGTTTTCTAGGGATTCCCCTTAAGCCGCAGTTAGGTATCTTCTAGGTCACGAAGGTCAGCTCCAGTCAGGAGTCTGCTATAGTCTATTCGCAGTATCTTCACACTTTCAGAATCGAACTTTTTAAAAATCACCCAAGTATGACGTGTTTGGTTTTTTCCTAACTATGTCATTGATCACAAGAGTTTTGTAGTCCCGTTAACATAAACGTATCCTACATATGGTTAATTTGAACCTTTCCTTGTGTTTTATTTAGAAATTATAGTATTGCATTTATTAAGGTGGACTCACCGTCATCCGTCTCATCCGTCAGTCGCCCGTCCATCCGGTGGTCACGTGATCTTCAACCAATCGCAGGGCAACTTTTTTTCTATCCGTCAATCCGTCAAATATTTCTCAAACTTTAACTTTCGACGGACCGACGGATGGGCCACCGCCTTCTGCCGACATTCCGTAGACGCGAATACGCACTTTGAAATAAAATGCAAGGCGATGGATCTGTGTATATTATCTTTGGTGGTAGATTCAGGAATTTAAAATGTAAATAATAATTCAATATAAATTGTTATTAGGTAAAAAATTTATCTCGCCGAAATGTTTCTCTCTTGAAAATGTATTTCCAATCAAAATATACCTCCAACTAAAGGAAAATCACTGTGTTGAGTTTTCACACTGAAATTTTGCCGTACAGAAGGATTGACAGACGACAGATTGTTGTGAATCGCTTTCAACTGACGGACGAAAAAAAAACAGACGGATGACAGGCTGACGGACGGGCGTCTGACGGGTGCGATGGGTGGTTGCTCAGCTTTATTCATGCTGTTGCACGTTGCTGGTCTTCGTCGCTTCCCTTGCCTCGTCCTGCGCGTGAGAGCGAAATAAAGCGATACCAAAGTAATCTGAGAAGCGGGTGGTGATTTCTGCAAAGGGATGCCGCCGCGATAAGTCCATCGGCAACTCGCGCGCTTCTGGCCCTCGGTGGATTGAATTTCTGCGGTTACATTTCGAAGAATGTTCTGATTCATTGCCCTTACCTCTTTCGGCGAGACTCGGGCTGCGGAGAACCTTCCAGATCGGTCCACGACTACTTAGGCTGCGACGGGTCTCCGAGACGAGAGTTTCGAGGATTTGAGAATTTGTATTATTGCGCGGCATTAAGCGGCAGGTGTGCGAACACAACGAAGCGACGAGCCAGCAGAGCGTCAAGTGGCGCCGAGAGTGACCAGCGGGAGGGAAGCCTGCGAACTGCGAGCGTCAGTACAGTCTGTTGGGTCGGACAACTGAGCTGGGTGCGTGAGTGTAAGACATTTGGAATGATGGTAATAGACTGACTGACCATGTGTAAATAATGAGTGTGAATTAAGTGACTACAACTAATATAGAGACGTTAAGAAGGACTTTAATCAGAATTGAGACATTAAATATTGCACTCACTGATAACAAAAGTAATAGTGGATACATATAGTTTGATAATAGCTGTATGTAATTTAGGACTTTTATTTTTGCTAAGACCTCCATTACTCACGAAATCGGATACGTCCCTCTGGCGTCTTGTAGCAAAACTAATAAAGGCAGAGAGGCAATAGGTGTGTCGGTAATGCCTAGTAATAAATCGTTCTCTTGCAAAAAAAATATTACAAAAGTAAGTGCGTACAAATGCGGTGAGTTACCCCTTTGGTGTAATTGTCTAGACTTGGTCGAGCTTCGTTTACAAGAGGCGGTGAAATAGTCTGAAAGTATAACTTCATCGGGGCTTGAGAAAAGTTGTAAGTAGCCGTGAACCGACTGCACATAGATAGGCGCTAGCACGTCGGCGATGACGCGCGCGGCGCGGTAAACAAGTGGATGTCTGGCCGGAGGCCAGTGTCGTGTGGGCAGTCCAGATGGCGGGGGCGGATATGACAAGAAACTACGTGGCCTGGGGCGGCGTGGGGGCCGTGAGACGCCGGCGGGGCGACGGCGGCGACGCCGGGAGTCCTCCCCCCTGCGGCGGCACCCCGCGGCCGCCTCCTGCCGCCCCCTCTCCCTGCTGCCGTAACAGCCCACCGCATCTTCGTCCCCCTCCTCATCCTTCATATACACCCCTTTCTCTCTCGTTGATAGTGTGGAGCGCGAACTGAGCAGTACGTGTTTCCCAAACTATTGCTATCATGATATAAAATAACACTTTTAGCACGATGTCCGTACGACATACGGACAACGATTTATTAATTCTGCCTCAGTTTTAAAATCCCATACATCTACCTACTCTATTTCGATCTTTTATTTGGTCAACTATAAAATACGTATATGGGACATGAGGAACTTACAAAAACTGGCTACGAGTATGGCTCTAGTATTCTAGGTGGTCGTGAAGCTTACCACGCCCTCTAACAGAATGGGCCAATAATACACACTCACCTGTGCAACTGGTGAGTGTTGAGTGGACAAGAGTTATGAAGACGTGAAGTAAGCAAGATGCAACGGCCAGTGGAGTGTTCACCTCTTCATATGCACGTGTAGTCGTTTCGCATCAAATCTGTTGGAAGTGATGGTTCGAGTACATTATTTCGCCCAGTATTGAAAGTGTTACATTTTCTGTGGGCTAAAAATCGGCACTCGGATGGCAGTAGGGTTTAAAGTTGCTTATACACGACGCAAAATCGATTTTTTTACGAGGTCGCGCCTGAGAAATCTCGTGCAAACATGTCAGGAAAATCCCTTGAGAAACGAGCTCACATGGTGCAAATGTCACACAAAAAAAATCATTTTCAATCAGTAGCTGTCCTTCTTGTAATAACACATTCAAGTACTCTCTGAGAAGTCGACCGGACAGTCCTCAAAGTTACTGTTACCACCAAGCAATTCTGAAACACGGGCTGATGGAGGCTTGTCAACGGCTGAACAAGAAGACCTGGGTGCAGAAATGTAACTTATACTTGAGCGGCCAGGATCACCGACAACTTCTGCAACTGACCCCTCAGACATTTCTGACACTGAAGGAGATGATGGGCTATTAGAATCACTGGACACTTCTATTGCTTCGGGTTCGCCAAATGTTCGAGGCATTCTCATGCACTGCCAGTAAGGGCAAGTAGCTTCAATTACAGTCACTATATTATGTGAAATCAGTAGTTATTTGGTGGGGATTCGTTGGATACGAACCAAACTGGTTTCTTCAGACTTATGATAACACCAAGACCACCTATTACTGTTAAACGGACTGACAAGCCTCCACACAGCCGTTTTATAAATCTATCGCAATTATACACCTGGCAATAATCTTGAAACACGATTACATCATGATAGCGCTCATCCAAGTCCTGAAACGTGAATTTACCAGCATCGGGATAAAAAAAAAATCCACGCCCCATGCCTGAGAAAAGTTGGTGGCATCGGAATAGCAATAATTTTAACAATTAGATCTCGTGGACACACGCTGACTTAAAGTAACGGCTACTATATAAAAAAAAATATTTCTTTTACAGTTGTAACTGAAGGGCATGACGAGAAATCCTTATCCTATTCATTTGTTTGCCGAAGCAAGCCGAAGTAGTTTCTACTATACTGCTAACGTTAGAACCCAGAGTTCTTACTTTGTTATGTTGGTGGAAATGTGGAGAACACGCCAGCTGTTANCCCAAAAACATAGACCATTCACAATATGTATATATATATAGTGGGTGGTCTATGTTTTTGGGCAGTATTGTTGATGTGTCACATTCATAGTTATTTCATATCACGGATACATTTAAACAAATATAAAAAGTAACCCTGAAGGTCAAACACTACTTTAAAGCCAGTTTTAGGCGTATATTCAAGAAAATAAATGTGAAAGGTTCTTATACAAAGAAGACTTTGATAACAACATTAAATTTAAAATATACAAATCAAACGTGTTTGTATTGTATCTAAAGAGACAAACTATGAGATGGTTTATTTTATATTCATGCTATATGAACATAGTATATGTTTTGTTAAAATATGCAATAATTTTTTTAATGCCGAAGTTATATACCGCAGAAACTTGGCTTCAGTTATATTCGCTAAGGATTCGTTTTCGCTATTCGAGTAACGAGGGCCTGATCACAACACTATCAGTAACTCCATTCCATTTACAAAACCAACATTTTCAAGAGTTCTTCACACTTAATGTTTTTCGCGTGTTTCCTCTTTGCACGGCTATAATTCTCTGCTATTCCCCTACATATATGGTTGATATAGATAAATTCTGTTCACGGTAAAGTGAGCACTTTTGACATCAAATTTTCAAAAAATGCACTTCCCATAACTACATGTATGCTACAATACACGTTGGCATACAGGCTTACAGTCAAGTTCGGGGCGAATTAGTTTAAATAGTTCCAAGACTAGACGTTGTATTGGTGGTGTAATATGTAAATTTATGGCGAACTAAGTCAATGATATTTGTTTTATGTAAATAAGAACACAAATGTCCATATCATTACGTACTTAAATATTCTATATTTTTCACTTGGATGTCGCACGAATTAAGTGATCGATCTTATGACAATAAAATTTTTATATTAGGTGAAATGATACTAAATGAGAAGAAAAGTATATCTTGAGGATTTTGCTTGGTTTTAATGCAGGGAGATTTTTGTATAGGGGAATACATATAAATTAAATTCGGGTTTTTTTAAGCCAATTTAGAATATATAAGTTTTAAACAAAAACCTAAGTGTGAGAAATGATGCTCTCAAGCTCTGTATAAAGGCAAATATAATAACTTGTTTTTCAATAATTTTTTAATTGTATTATTAAGTTTTCTGATCTTTCCAGGAAACAGACTATACAATAATGTTACAACAGCCTTCGATAGCTATGAAGAGCGTATTTTTGTGCTTAAAAAAGTCCCCGGTAGTAAAAAATATATATATAATAGTAACGCCAAAAAACCAAATTTTATTAAAATGTATTTCCTTATACCAAATTCTCACTGCTTTCATGCTTTCAAACCAGGCAACAGCCTTAAGCGGAGCTTCCAAAAGTGCTCACTTTACCGTGAACAGCCATTATAAGTTGTCTCATGGCTAGCAAACAACGATTAATAATCACTCGCCTCGTGCAAAACTCTTCTGAAATCAGGACATGCTCTATCTCCCGATTTCGTACGAGATCTGCCGTGCAAGAGATATTCTCGCATGGGATTTAGTATGGGAGTTCTATCTTGCATCGTGTAAAAGGATATTTTGCTCGTGATCGTGCGAGTGCAGCTCGTATACGAGATATTTCGCCCAGTCCGAAATGTATGTGTAGGGTTATAGTCTATTCACTATTACTTCCAACTTTTCTGGAGCCCTGCTAAAGTTGTAATTCGGGTATATTACTCCGCCTAGTGCCAACAAAGCTTAACCATATCTATAAAGAAAATCACACTAGAGGGACTGCGCACCGCATTAGTGCGCACACAGTGTAGTAATATTTTGCATAAGAACTATTTCTTACCAAGCATTACCGACACACCTGTTTTCTCACTGTTTTTATCCATATTCATAATAAATTCTATATTATGATTTATAGATTATATATAAGTAAAACTTCAATGGAATAAAAAATAAGGCGCGTTTACGTTAGCAGAATCATAAAACGCTTGTGATAGATGGCATATTTAGGAAATAACCAAACACATCATACATAGGGTGATTTTTCAAACGTTTAATTCAAAAAGTGTGAAGAACCGCAAATAGACTATACCAGACGTCCGGAAAATCGAGGGCATGTACTCCTTTTTAAGCGATATTTTGCGTCTGCCCGGATTTTTCGTAGTGATAGAAAATGTCCACCTTTTTTTTTTCTTAATGAAATACAGTATTTTTCTACTAATTATTTTTGTACTGTCAGTTTTTGTCAACATTCACTTAGATAATCATATAAATATATTGTTTACTTTGATGAACTATGTAAATTATGTTTAGAGTATTTTTTTGTTTATTAGGTTTATTCATTTTTCATACTGCAGTAGTGTGCATATTGAAACAACTGTAAGCATACGGCTCTATTTCCCTTGTACTTAGCATTCATATTTTATGTTTACTGATAATGGGTGCATTATTTTACATCATTTATTAAACTTTTAAAATATTTTTACTAGAAATACTTACAACCATTTTTTTTTACAAATTATTGAGATAAAACTATATGCGTAGAAATGTAATAAATGGTTCTCCAGTATAAATAATTTGACTGTCCTCCTCTTTACTAGCCTACTTTCCGAAGAAAAGAACGACATATGAGATCACTTTCCTGTCTGTATGTATGTCTGTCTATGTGTGTGTGTGCGCGCTAGCGAGCGCGTGTCTCCCTCCCCCTTCTCCACCCTTTAATTTTTGAACGCGTGAACATAATTTCACCAAACTCGGTACACATATAGTACTAAGTAAGTACATCTGATATTTATAGTTTTCGACCACTCCCAGCACTTACATTCAACATGGCGATCACTTTAATATTTGCGTATGATATGTCATATTTCGGAAACAATTAAACCAATTTAAACAAAATATTGTTTGCTGACAGCTCAAGGTTTAAGCATTAAATTCAGAGGTAAATATTGGTGTTGGTCAGCCATTTTGGAAGATAGCGCCTCATGAAAAAATAAAGTTTTTACGTTATAGCTCGAAAACTACTCAATCAATTTTCACCAAATTTGGTACTAAGTAATACTATGATAGCGNAAGTTTTTACGTTATAGCTCGAAAACTACTCAATCAATTTTCACCAAATTTGGTACTAAGTAATACTATGATAGCGCATTACTAGCCACTTATTTTCAAAATGGTGGCATCTAGATATTTTAGCAAAGTATGCCATTTCTTCGAAATCATTTAATAAATTACAACTTAACTTTTTTATGCTAGAGGTATATATAAATAACATCAGGTGTGTCTCCACGGAGCCTCTTTTTTCCTCCATTTTGTGAGATAGTGCCAAACGAATAAATAAAATAATTTCCTTATATCTCGGGAAACAATTAACCGATTTCTACCAAACATGGCAAACAAGTAGTATTGCGGTAGGTAATGTTAACTGACACGTTTTAAGAATGTCAAACACTTATTTTCAAAATGGCGGCCATATAGTTATTTTAGTTTTATACGTTAAATAGTTGAAACCATGTAATTAATTCCAATGAAACTTTCTATGCTGCCTGTTCATATTACAACCATCAAATGTGGCCACACAAATCTCTTTTGTCCGCCATTTTGTAAAATATTATGACAAAAAATTTAAATTACGTGATATCTCCGAAAAAAAACAACCTATTTATACCCAATCTGGCAAACAAGTAGCACTGTGGTAGGCCATGTAAACTGATTAATTTTGAGAGGGTCAGAAACACATATTTTCAAAATGGTGGCCATATCAACAATTTAGCTCAAAATGTATTATCTACGAAACTGCAAAAAAAATTTCAACTTAAATGTGTATGCTGACAGTATCAGTTACATACATCAGAATTTTCTATGCAAAGCCTCATTTCTCCGAAATTTTGGAAGAAAGTCCCACGTGAAATAATACCATTTTTATAACGTATCTTAGGAAAAAATCAACCGATTTCTTTCAAATTTGGCCAAGAAGTTGTACGATGGTAGGCCATATTAATGTATATGTTTTAAGTTTGTAAGTCTCTTATTTTCTGAATGGTGCCTGTACAAACATTTTATCTTAATGTGCTTTATCTACGAAACTATGTTACATATTTAAATTTAACTTTGTATATTGCATCTATGACAATCATCGAATGTGCTAATACATAAACTTTTTGTCCTCCATTTATGAAGATCGTCACATNTATATTGCATCTATGACAATCATCGAATGTGCTAATACATAAACTTTTTGTCCTCCATTTATGAAGATCGTCACATGAACAATGGAGGTTTTATGTCATATCTCGAGGATCAATCAACCGATGCATACCAAAATTTCACGCAAGTATTGCTACAGTAGGTTATGTAAATTAACATGCGTTATGTGCGGCAGGCATGTTTTAATAGGGTTTGTACAAATAACTTTGATTAATTTCTTGTATCTATGAAACGTTTCAACAAAATTCAACCAAATTTTGTATGCAAACAGTGTGATTTAAAAGCGTAATTTATTAATACAGATATCCTATTTTGCCAAATGTTTTTGCAAAGTAGTATCATGTGAGCAAAATAAACATATTGCCAAATTTCCGTAAAAAATTCAACTAATTTCCACAAAATGTTGCATACCTACAGAATGCCATGTAAAATAATAGGAATTAAATTGGGTTAGACAATGATTTCCATCATGGCAGCCATTTCAATGTTTTGATATATTTGGCATATCTGTTTAACAATTTAACATAATTCAACCTGACTTTTTATCCTGACAATATATATTAGACGCATAGTACAAAGAACACTCTTTACGAGGGTTCTCTAAGATAGCACCGATTAAGAAAATGTGAATTTTATGCCTTATCTCGGGTACCAATCANCAATTTAACATAATTCAACCTGACTTTTTATCCTGACAATATATATTAGACGCATAGTACAAAGAACACTCTTTACGAGGGTTCTCTAAGATAGCACCGATTAAGAAAATGTGAATTTTATGCCTTATCTCGGGTACCAATCAAACGATTTCCACCAAATTTTTGACACAAGTAGCGTTATGATAAGCCATGTAAAACTTGTGTGTTTTTAGTGGCTCAGACACTTATTTTCAAAACGATGGCCGTGTAAATATTTCAGATTAGTGAACCGAACCCTATCATTCAAAACATTAGGCTATTATATCCTAAGTTGATGCTCCGAATGCTACCTCCGTGATGCAGTTGATTGCAAGCTAGCTTAATTTTACGAGTTTTCCTGAATTCGAACCCCGGGTAAGTCACTTGTCAATTTTAATTCTCTTTTTACTGTTTCACATTATTCTGGTTTCATCTCTAATGATATTGCTGTCAATGAGACGTCAACACCTGGCTACCATCTAAGCTTTAAAGAACTTCACTAAAATTCATTTGTACCCATGTAGAGGAAAGTAGGCACATTAGTTATCAGTAACTTCTTGTTATTAATTAAACGTTCTCCATTTCTAATGTCGAGTGGAGAGATTTGGGCGGCGCTGGAGCAACGCTGTAATGCAAGGGTGGGGGAAACTGGAGACCCCCGAGAACATTCGCTGACCAGCGGCATCGTCCGGCACTATTCCAAATGCGAAGATTCAGGAGCTACCCCACTGGGAATCGAGCCCAGTTCACCCAGGTGGGAGGCTGGTAGTATGACCACTACACCACTACGGCACTCCTGCGATGAAAGGGCGTGAACCCTTTCCGCCGCCGATTGGGTGATCGAGGCGGCGGTATTGCCTGTGTGGCTAAGAACGCCTTATATAAGATACCAAAACATCGCCATGACTTTGAAAGATTTATACATTGCGGTTGCAGGTAATGAACAAGCGGCTTCTGCTCTAGCATGCAGAGTTGTCGAGTCTAGCTTGGAGCCATCTTATAACGCGAAATTGTAAGATTTCTGCTAACTGAGATTCAACTCTCGTTGTGATGTGGCAGATTCATTGCAGCTCCTTAGAAGTTAAATGATAAAGTTTTTAAATTGACCTTTGTGGATAAAGTATCACTGCCTACGTATAACCACAAATACCACAGTGCAAGGTTTACTTCGCCAGTATGCCCTGTTAAAAAAAATAACAGCAAGAATATATGTCATTTTCCAGAAAATTGCTGATAAAAATTCTCCAGAACTCTCCGTAAAAATACAGATACATTGCTTTTTTTGTCAATAACGGACATTCGGCAAATTTCAAAGAACTTCTCGTTAATTCGATGGAATTTCTCCGTAAATTTGATAGTTAGTTTTTCTGTACTTTGGTTTTAAAAAAATATATATAACACGAAAAATATTTTAGATTTCCGTTATACGGGTGTATCACTGTTAATAAAATAGAAATTTTAAATGTTAAAATATTTTCTCACGCACACACATACATATTATGAAACTACTAGTGTACTTTTAAAAAAAGAAACTTTCAAACGACAACACCTCGTTTTTTGTTGAAAGCTTGCTTTCTTCGGACATGCTGCAAATGGGTTTCAGTAAGATGTGTGTGTAGTTTTTATTTGCACGCAATAATGACGGTTAGCTTTTATTGAGTCATGCCTTGAATAATTAAGCAGAATATTCGTGCCACCTTTTTTTTTTATATAGTAAGATTTTCAATTTAATTTTTTGTTTAGTTTCAAATAATAGCATTTTAGTTCATTTCCGTGCTAAGCGTTCATAATTTCCTTGATTCAAAGAATGTTCCGTCCTCATATTTATGAAAAGATTGAATTTGTCGCCACATACCTGATAACATTTTGTAACTAAAGAGGAAAATGTGTAAATAAAAGAAGGAACATTCATTTTGTTAAACGAATAATCTGTTGTGTAAATAAATTACTTAACAGCAAGATATAACAGAAAAAATAATAGTAAACGTGCATTATTTACGTTGACTAAAAAAGTAGGGAGGATAAACACTGCAGAGTGTTCGTTAGGTATTTTTTTTTATGGTGCTATAGCGATGCACCAAATTTTGACAAAATTAAGACACCTTTATTAATCATTGGAGAATGTATGGAATTTCTAAGAAGCCTTTTTGTAACAATAAAGAAATAAATGCACAACAAAAGTAGTCCTGCGATTGCGCAGTCTAGTGTGCCGTGCAGGCTAATAATGCTACAGCCAATAGTTAAGACTGAGCGTTTGCTAACACCTAACAATCAGCGGCAATGAATCGTTTTCAAGTGGGAGGGTACACGTTCAAATCCGAAGTAAAGGAATGCAAATTAAATTTTCAAAAGACTGCTGAAATTCAGCCGGGAAAGGAAAATAGTATTCGGAAGATTGCCCTTTTGAAACAGTTGTTCATTTTAATAATCAAAATTACATTGTTCCGGCATTTTTTCCTTTAATTTATCTGTTAGCAGGTAAGCTACAAAAATGTTCTGCTACAGCATGTGTTGAAATTTGCTTGTAATTCGGATTGCTATAGTTGCACAATTTATTAAGGTGCTAAAGCTATGGCAATAATGAAATTTTGGAGAGGTACAGATCCTATGTTGTACCCCGCTCAAATAATTCAGGGTGGTACGATATAACCCTGTACCTCCCTGTTCCTGCGCCTATGCTAACACAAATCCCAAAATAAAGTTCCTATACCGCATTATGTTCATTTTTTGTGACACCGTTTATTACACTATTTACACTGAATCCAGTTTTGCGTTGTTGAGAGGAGAGAGTTCGATATATTCTCAGAACTGCCGTCTCCCGTTTCATGTTTCTTGTTTTTCCCCGCTTTCTCCAGTAGAGTATTTTAAGNAGAACTGCCGTCTCCCGTTTCATGTTTCTTGTTTTTCCCCGCTTTCTCCAGTAGAGTATTTTAAGCTTTGCTTCTATTAGGAATTCTTTGCCTTATTCTTTTCGCAGAACTACACTGCCACTGAGTTTCGAATGTCGTATCCGTTACGAAAACGTAGTTAATCCGCATGTAAAGATCATTCGAAGACCTAAACCATGTTTTATAAATACATTTAAACCCTAAACATGAAAAAAATTTCCTGTCAGTATGATGTGCCTGGGCACACCGGCATATAGTCCGTTCACGGTTACTTGCAACTCTTTTGTAGCCCTGCTAAAGATCCACTTCCAGGATATTCCTCAGACTCGTGCAAACAAAGCTTAACCAAGTCTTGAANGCCGTGTAAATATTTCAGATTAGTGAACCGAACCCTATCATTCAAAACATTAGGCTATTATATCCTAAGTTGATGCTCCGAATGCTACCTCCGTGATGCAGTTGATTGCAAGCTAGCTTAATTTTACGAGTTTTCCTGAATTCGAACCCCGGGTAAGTCACTTGTCAATTTTAATTCTCTTTTTACTGTTTCACATTATTCTGGTTTCATCTCTAATGATATTGCTGTCAATGAGACGTCAACACCTGGCTACCATCTAAGCTTTAAAGAACTTCACTAAAATTCATTTGTACCCATGTAGAGGAAAGTAGGCACATTAGTTATCAGTAACTTCTTGTTATTAATTAAACGTTCTCCATTTCTAATGTCGAGTGGAGAGATTTGGGCGGCGCTGGAGCAACGCTGTAATGCAAGGGTGGGGGAAACTGGAGACCCCCGAGAACATTCGCTGACCAGCGGCATCGTCCGGCACTATTCCAAATGCGAAGATTCAGGAGCTACCCCACTGGGAATCGAGCCCAGTTCACCCAGGTGGGAGGCTGGTAGTATGACCACTACACCACTACGGCACTCCTGCGATGAAAGGGCGTGAACCCTTTCCGCCGCCGATTGGGTGATCGAGGCGGCGGTATGNCACCACTACGGCACTCCTGCGATGAAAGGGCGTGAACCCTTTCCGCCGCCGATTGGGTGATCGAGGCGGCGGTATGGCCTGTGTGGCTAAGAACGCCTTATATAAGATACCAAAACATCGCCATGACTTTGAAAGATTTATACATTGCGGTTGCAGGTAATGAACAAGCGGCTTCTGCTCTAGCATGCACAGAGTTGTCGAGTCTAGCTTGGAGCCATCTTATAACGCGAAATTGTAAGATTTCTGCTAACTGAGATTCAGCTCTCGTTGTGATGTGGCAGATTCATTGCAGCTCCTTAGAAGTTAAATGATAAAGTTTTTAAATTGACCTTTGTGGATAAAGTATCACTGCCTACGTATAACCACAAATACCACAGTGCAAGGTTTACTTCGCCAGTATGCCCTGTAAAAAAAAATAACAGCAAGAATATATGTCATTTTCCAGAAAATTGCTGATAAAAATTCTCCAGAACTCTCCGTAAAAATACAGATACATTGCTTTTTTTGTCAATAACGGACATTCGGCAAATTTCAAAGAACTTCTCGTTAATTCGATGGAATTTCTCCGTAAATTTGATAGTTAGTTTTTCTGTACTTTGGTTTTAAAAAAAAATATAGAACACGAAAAATATTTTAGATTTCCGTTATACGGGTGTATCACTGTAAATAAAATAGAAATTTTAAATGTTAAAATATTTTCTCACGCACACACATACATATTATGAAACTACTAGTGTACTTTAAAAAAAGAAACTTTCAAACGACAACACCTCGTTTTTTGTTGAAAGCTTGCTTTCTTCGGACATGCTGCAAATGGGTTTCAGTAAGATGTGCGTGTAGTTTTTATTTGCACGCAATAATGACGGTTAGCTTTTATTGAGTCATGCCTTGAATAATTAAGCAGAATATTCGTGCCACCTATTTTTTTTTATATAGTAAGATTTTCAATTTAATTTTTTGTTTAGTTTCAAATAATAGCATTTTAGTTCATTTCCGTGCTAAGCGTTCATAATTTCCTTGATTCAAAGAATGTTCCGTCCTCATATATATGAAAAGATTGAATTTGTCGCCACATACCTGATAACATTTTGTAACTAAAGAGGAAAATGTGTAAATAAAAGAAGGAACATTCATTTTGTTAAACGAATAATCTGTTGTGTAAATAAATTACTTAACAGCAAGATATAACAGAAAAAATAATAGTAAACGTGCATTATTTACGTTGACTAAAAAAGTAGGGAGGATAGACACTGCCGATTGTTCGTTAGGTATTTTTTTTAATGGTGCTATAGCGATGCACCAAATTTTGACAAAATTAAGACACGTTTATTAATCATTGGAGAATGTATGGAATTTCTAAGAAGCCTTTTTGTAACAATATAGAAATAAATGCACAACAAAAGTAGTCCTGCGATTGCGCAGTCTAGTGTGCCGTGCAGGCTAATAATGCTACAGCCAATAGTTAAGACTGGGCGTTTGCTAACACCTAACAATCAGCGGCAATGAATCGTTTTCAAGTGGGAGGGTACACGTTCAAATCCGAAGTAAAGGAATGCAAATTAAATTTTCAAAAGACTGCTGAAATTCAGCCGGGAAAGGAAAATAGTATTCGGAAGATTGCCCTTTTGAAACAGTTGTTCATTTTAATAATCAAAATTACATTGTTCCGGCATTTTTTCCTTTAATTTATCTGTTAGCAGGTAAGCTACAAAAATGTTCTGCTACAGCATGTGTTGAAATTTGCTTGTAATTCGGATTGCTATAGTTGCACAATTTATTAAGGTGCTAAAGCTATGGCAATAATGAAATTTTGGAGAGGTACAGATCCTATGTTGTACCCCGCTCAAATAATTCAGGGTGGTACGATATAACCCTGTACCTCCCTGTTCCTGCGCCTATGCTAACACAAATCCCAAAATAAAGTTCCTATACCGCATTATGTTCATTTTTTGTGACACCGTTTATTACACTATTTACACTGAATCCAGTTTTGCGTTGTTGAGAGGAGAGAGTTTGATATATTCTCAGAACTGCCGTCTCCCGTTTCATGTTTCTTGTTTTTCCCCGCTTTCTCCAGTAGAGTATTTTAAGCTTTGCTTCTGTTAGGAATTCTTTGCCTTATTATTTTCGCAGAACTACACTGCCACTGAGTTTCGAATGTCGTATCCGTTACGACAACGTAGTTAATCCGCATGTAAAGATCATTAGAAGACCTAAACCATGTTTTATAAATACATTTAAACCCTAAACATGAAACAAATTTCCTGTCAGTATGATGTGTCTGGGCACACCGGCATATAGTCCGTTCACGGTTACTTGCAACTTTTTTGTAGCCCTGCTAAAGATCCACTTCCAGGATATTCCTCAGACTCGTGCAAACAAAGCTTAACCAAGTCTTGAAATGTACACATTCGTACGTACTCGGTGTAATAATATTTTGTATGATAACTATTTATTACTAGGCATTACCAACACACCTGTTTTATTACCGTTTTATTCATATTAATTATGAGTTTAAATTAAATATTATAATTTGTAGATAAAATTAAAGAAAAAGGTTTAATTTAATAAAAAAAAAAGCTTGTTTTTACGTTAACAGAAGTATATAAAACGCTTGTGATGCATATTTAGAAAATAATTAAACACGNTAAGAAAAAGGTTTAATTTAATAAAAAAAAAGCTTGTTTTTACGTTAACAGAAGTATATAAAACGCTTGTGATGCATATTTAGAAAATAATTAAACACGTTACAGATACGATGATTTCTCGAAAGATTNCGTTACAGATACGATGATTTCTCGAAAGATTAGATTGGAAAAGTGTGAGGAAACCGCGAATGGACTATATAACCCGTGCAGGCGCCGCGCGGGGCGCAGGGTGTCTGCGAGTGACGTAGTGTACGAGGTCGCGCTGACGTTAACGTGTCAGGCCATGCGGGTGCAGATGACGTGCCCGGACTCATACGTGAAGCACGCTGCTTCGCTTCCCCAGGGCCGTCGCCACTCCACTGGTATCACCAGTGCCGTGACAAGGGCCGTTGGCAAATTGTGCCTCCCACCCCTCCCAAGTTTCACTTGCTGGCGCCACAAAAAAATATATCCAATATGGATTATGTGAGAAGAGATTTGGGCTGCTCTTAACATCGAGATCTTGAGAGCTGATGAGGGTGAAGCGATGTATGGAGCAGCGGTGGTATTAAAGGGCGGGGGAAACGGGAGATCCCCGAGAAAACTCGCTGACTTTCCTACATGCGAAAATCCGGGAGCTAAACGCCGGGAATTGAACCCGATTCGCCTAGGTTGCAGGCGAGTAGTCTAACCACCACACAACCGCGGCCCCAAACCAGATTAAAATTCATACTTTGTGTATATTCTCCAGAAATGGAAATCAATAGTAATGCTAAATAGTGATGTATATACTGGTAGGGTAATAATTCTGTGTGGTATATGTGAACATGAAACAGCTGGCGTGCAAATACTGATGTTACTTATTTCAGAACTATATTTTGGGAAGGGGAGCTTTTTCAAGCACCAGAGCACCAGATTCTCCATAAGACCTTATCGCCCCTTTTTCCCCCCAAACCATGAAGTTCTGTATCGTTGGATAGCAGGCTTTTTTTCTCTATGTTTGTGACAAAACACTAGCATTTATAGGACGTCACTATAAAAATTAAAAATTTATGAATAANCTTTTTTTCTCTATGTTTGTGACAAAACACTAGCATTTATAGGACGTCACTATAAAAATTAAAAATTTATGAATAAAATCGTTTATGTAGGCTTGCCATTTTTAAAACATTCAAATAATACAGAAACTCTCTTCTACATATAAGACAACTGACATCGATAAACAAAGCCAAGAGTTCCCCCTCATAAGCTCAGATAAAGAGTTAATGGATTGTTTTTTTAAATCACATATTACAAAGAAGTGAAACAATAGTTTTTAGAGTTTCGTCCTTTAGGTTTGTTTTTAAATTAAATTATTTGTTTTTTAAAACAAAAAATAATATTTGGATATTTGTAGTGTAAAAAAAATATTGAACTTATTATTTATTTTCTTGAAATAGAATAGCACACTTATAAAATAACATTGTCTTTTCCCGATCGATATAATTGCATGCATTTCATTGCGTTCTGCTCATTGAGTATTGTGTCTTTCATAACTAAATACTAAATTATATCAAAATAATTTTTAAATTTATTAAAAAATGNTGCTCATTGAGTATTGTGTCTTTCATAACTAAATACTAAATTATATCAAAATAATTTTTAAATTTATTAAAAAATAAAGTAAAAGCAAAATAATTTGCCAATAATAACATTATATAATTACTATATATACATATATACAAAAATAATATTTATGCGCCAAAAAGCAGGTATTTCCTGCGGGCATTAAAGCAAATAATGTTTAGAATACTTTTTAATATATTTTACATTTTGTTCAATCTTTTAATTATGAATATNCAGGCGCCGCGCCGGGCGTAGGGTGTCTGCGAGTGACGTAGTGTACGAGGTCGCGCTGACGTTAACGTGTCAGGCCATGCGGGTGCAGATGACGTGCCCGGACTCATACATGAAGCACGCTGCTCTCGCTTCCCCAGGGCCGTCGCCACTCCACTGGTATCACCAGTGCCGTGACAAGGGCCGTTGGCAAATTGTGCCTCCCCCCCCTCCCAAATTTGACTTGGTNACAAGGGCCGTTGGCAAATTGTGCCTCCCCCCCCTCCCAAATTTGACTTGGTGGCGCCACAAAAAAATATATCCAATATGGATTATGTGAGAAGAGATTTGGGCTGCTCTTAACATCGAGATCTTGAGAGCTGATGAGGGTGAAGCGATGTATGGAGCAGCGGTGGTATTAAAGGGCGGGGGAAACGGGAGATCCCCGAGAAAACTCGCTGACTTTCCTACATGCGAAAATCCGGGAGCTAAACGCCGGGAATTGAACCCGATTCGCCTAGGTTGCAGGCGAGTAGTCTAACCACCACACAACCGCGGCCCCAAACCAGATTAAAATTCATACTTTGTGTATATTCTCCAGAAATGGAAATCAATAGTAATGCTAAATAGTAATGTATATACTGGTAGGGTAATAATTCTGTGTGGTATATGTGAACATGAAACAGCTGGCGTGTAAATACTGATGTTACTTATTTCAGAACTATATTTTGGGAAGGGGAGCTTTTTCAAGCACCAGAGCACCAGATTCTCCATAAGACCTTATCGCCCCTTTTTCCCCCCAAACCATGAAGTTCTGTATCGTTGGATAGCAGGCTTTTTTTCTCTATGTTTGTGACAAAACACTAGCATTTATAGGACGTCACTATAAAAATTAAAAATTTATGAATAAAATCGTTTATGTAGGCTTGCCATTTTTAAAACATTCAAATAATACAGAAACTCTCTTCTACATATAAGACAACTGACATCGATAAACAAAGCCAAGAGTTCCCCCTCATAAGCTCAGATAAAGAGTTAATGGATTGTTTTTTTAAATCACATATTACAAAGAAGTGAAACAATAGTTTTTAGAGTTTCGTCCTTTAGGTTTGTTTTTAAATTAAATTATTTGTTTTTTAAAACAAAAAATAATATTTGGATATTTGTAGTGTAAAAAAAATATTGAACTTATTATTTATTTTCTTGAAATAGAATAGCACACTTATAAAATAACATTGTCTTTTCCCGATCGATATAATTGCATGCATTTCATTACGTTCTGCTCATTGAGTATTGTGTCTTTCATAACTAAATACTAAATTATATCAAAATAATTTTTAAATTTATTAAAAAATGAAGTAAAAGCAAAATAATTTGCCAATAATAACATTATATAATAACCATATATACATATATACAAAAATAATATTTATGCGCCAAAAAGCAGGTATTTCCTGTGGGCATTAAAGCAAATAATGTTTAGAATACTTTTTAATATATTTTACATTTTGTTCAATCTTTTAATTATGAATATCACGAATGAGTGCGCTTGTTGAAATATGATAATGGCACGTGAATTGCGGCTTTGTGAGTTGGTGTAGTCCAACTTAAAATCGCTATAGAAGTGCACGGAATGAGTGGAATGAACAGCTCTTAACATCGAGGTGTTGAGCGCCGATGAGGGTGAAGCGAGGTAAGTGTGGAGAAGCGCCGGAATGCAAGGGCGGTGGGAACGAGAAAGCCCCGAGGAAATACGCCGTCCCGCGGCATCGTCCGACACGACTCCCGCGTGCGGAGTTGTGGGCGCGTCCCCGCCCTGGAATCGAACCCAGTTCGCCTTGGTGGAAGGCGAACGTTCTAGTCACTGCGTCGCGTTAAGGGGGCTCAGTCCCCGCCATCTTGGATTTACGGGAATTTTTCGCTGTGACTTGCATCGCATATGTTGTATATGTTGGGCGTCGACGAGGCATGCGGTATTGCATTGTGCATGCTCATAGAACATGTACTGCTTGACTACTCTTGGAAGTATCATTTCTATAACCACCCTCAGGGAAAAAAAATTACTTATTTCTCGCCGGCAGTCACACGTCAAAAATTAATAAAGGCAGTAGAGATGTAATAGTTCATTTTCCAGCAGGATGGTGCGCCACCCCATTGGCACCTAGCTGTTCGCGGCTACCTGGACGAGACGTTGCCGCAACGCTGGATTGGTCGAGGGGCAGCTGGTGACCAGGCTCTTCATCACCGGCCCCCAAGAATCCCGGATCTTACCCCGTGAGCTTTTTTTCCATGGGGGTACATAAAAGATCAAGTGTTTCGTCCACCATTGCCGGCTAACATTGACAACCTCAAAACCAGAATTACGGACGCCATCCAAACTGTAAAACCGGACATACTGACAAGAGTGTGGAACGAGTTTGATTATCGCGCAGATGTCGTTCGGGCCGCTCGTGGTGGTCACATTGAACATTTATGAATGTATTGTAAACAAACTTCACGGTTCCACGGTTCATTTGATTGGTCAATGAATGTTGTAGGTTGTTTGGTTTTGATATTATAGACCTTCAAAGTTGGGGTATTCTTTTATACTCATTATGTATTATTTATGACATGCCGTTCGAAAAATTTTGCTGAACATCCTTAAATGTAATTTGTGGCGAAAAATAGTAGAAATCCAATATAGCGGGGGTTGAGCCCCCTTAACCGCGGCCCCTGCACGAGATAAGCTCATGTTTTGGGCGCGTACAAAACAAAGCGTCAGGCTGCCTCCCTTCTGGTATCGATTACAGTGAAGCGTATTGTAATTCCAGGATGCACGTTATTTGGAAGCTCGGAGCTTTTCTCGAGCATGTGATGCGGGCTGAAATCAATCCCACACGCGCAAATAAACGTATATTCACACACCATGTTGCCTCCTGCTGTTACGTCTAGTTTTGGTGCACGTAATTTCCAGCTCGCGGTTGTTTCGTGTGACGCGAGAGAGCCAGAATAAGCCAGCTGTAACAGCAGCAGCCACGAAGCGGGTTTGTCAGAGGTGAGGCTTACATTCAAAACGAGAAGGGAACGAAAGCATAGCTAAAGAGTTGCGAACTGTGAGTAAGGTAATAGTGAGAAGAACGACATGCCGAACATTTTTTTTTTTCTACGAACGAATTTTAACGTAAGACCATGAACGAATTAAAAATTTATTGGATATGTTTTTCTGATCATTTCGCTGATTGCTAACCCATAGAAACTTCAAAGACGTAAAACAATTGAAGCCAGAATTGGTAAAGAGATTCCCCATAACCCGTTCTATATAGACTATTTAGATATTATTTTTAAATAACAGTTTTAGTAAAACTGTTTTTCAAAACACAACGGGAAATAACAAACCACGACAAACATTAAAAGCTAAANGAAAGCATAGCTAAAGAGTTGCGAACTGTGAGTAAGGTAATAGTGAGAAGAACGACATGCCGAACATTTTTTTTTCTACGGACGAATTTTAACGTAAGACCATGGACGAATTAAAAATTTATTGGATATGTTTTTCTGATCATTTCGCTGATTGCTAACCCATAGAAACTTCAAAGACGTAAAACAATTGAAGCCAGAATTGGTAAAGAGATTCCCCATAACCCGTTCTATATAGACTATTTAGATATTATTTTAAAATAACAGTTTTAGTAAAACTGTTTTTCAAAACACAACGGGAAATAACAAACCACGACAAACATTAAAAGCTAAANAAATAACAGTTTTAGTAAAACTGTTTTTCAAAACACAACGGGAAATAACAAACCACGACAAACATTAAAAGCTAAATTATGTTAATCAATTCAACTTTTCTATACAATCTTCTGCGTAAAAAAATCTCAGTATGCCAATAAAATCTTGTTCTTAACACTCAGATATTTTTGTAAGTTTAAAGTAAAAAAAACTATTGACAGTTTTTTCACTAGCACCATTTGTCTTTGAATGTATTCAAACTCCTGAGAAGGCCGGCCACCTGGTACTCCTTGTGCACATAACATAATGTCCTCCAGCATATCAGCTCACAAGCAATGCCTTCAATAGTTTGTAACACAGCCATGTGTCCCCCCAACGCTTGACCCTTACCCAAGTTATGTTATCAGTATTCATTGTCATATAAATAATAGTCTTCGCCTGGTTGATGTCCTGCAAATTGTATCACCATCTCACCGCCGTGTTCCCCTTTAAATTCTCTATTTTATTCCCTAGTCGCCGAATGATTTCCTACACATTAGGTCGTTGCGTCATTTTGTTTTGCCATCTCCTAATTGGCTGTTCCCCTTTAGATGTACCTTTCCTCAACTATGTCTACTCAATCCCCTTTCTCCGCCAGATAAAAAAATATTTATTATTCAGTTAATCTCTGAGGGAGCAGCATTCATGTCAAGGTATTAGTGCAAATGCTGCAAGTATTGCAATATTAATATTAATGACCCAGCTGTCAACTTTATTTAGTTTTAACAACTGAATTGTGTGTAACATTGTTGTTCAAATCTCACCACTTAGTTACTTTTCACCGCCCACCAGAAGNGTTTTAACAACTGAATTGTGTGTAACATTGTTGTTCAAATCTCACCACTTAGTTACTTTTCACCGCCCACCAGAAAAAGATAAAGAAAAGGTTACGATGTAAAAAAAATATGAAAATTGTACTTAATTAAACTTATGTATTTCTCGCCTTCTGCATCTGGCTCTCGTCAGTTATTTTTGCAGAGTTTAATTCGAGACATGTGGAGACCATATATCATTGTCCACCTGTAATATCAGCTATTTGCTATCCATGGAAGCGCTTGGACGAAATTCATCTCCCACTCGTCCTCCCGATAGANCACCTGTAATATCAGCTATTTGCTATCCATGGAAGCGCTTGGACGAAATTCATCTCCCACTCGTCCTCCCGATAGAAAGAATTTTGCAATATTACGAAACCTGGCTTTGCAATGTAATATTATGGCCATGTGTGATTATTCTGTCAGAGTTTTGTGGAAATTCAAATACCTCTTCTTGTACGACTGCACACTGAATTGTGTACGCTTTTTCATCGCAATGTGATTCACACCGTAAAAAAACTTCCCGTAAACTTCCTAAAGTTGCCGTTGTTACAAGACGCCAGAGGGGAGTATCCGAGCTCGTAAGGTATGGAGCTCTTAATAAAAGTAAAAGAATTTTATTTGATTTTTTTATTTCTTGACGCTGCTATTATTTACAACAATAAACTGTTTATCTCCACTATTACTCAAGTGAGCGCAATATTGTATATGTCAATTCAAATCAAAGTCCTTCTCAATGACTATATATGGGTTGGAGCCACTTACTTCACCCATATTATTTACACGTTTTCAGTCTGTCTATTACCATAATTCAAAATGTCTTACACTCACGCATACAGTACAGTAGTCCCGCCCGTCAGTCTCACCCTCCACTGTGCCAATGCTCGCAGTCCGCAGACTTCACTCTCGCCGCCACCAGACCCTCTGCTGGCTCGTCACTTCGCAGTCTTGGCACACCCAGCGCTTACGGTCGCACAATCCTCCAAACTCTAGACTATTGGCTCCGAGGCCCGTCGCGGCCTAAGTAGTCTCGCTGGCCTGATCTAGAAGGTCCCCCCCCCTATTCTAGCTGAGAGAGGCTGCGGCAATGACCGGAACATTCTTGTAAAGATAATCCCCGAAATTCAATCCGCTCAAGGAGCGCACGAGTCCCAATAGGCTTATCTCGCACACGCGACGGCTCGCCTTTGTAAATCGCCGCCCGCTTCTAGCATTGCAAGCTTGGCCTTCACACACTCCTTCGCTCGCTCGAGACGTGTCAAAGGAAAAGGAGGACGATGCAAAGCAACATGTAACAATAGTATGGAGATAATACCACACACATAAGACTGCAAATACAGGAACGTAACGCGTCGCTTCTACAGCAAGTTGGGAAGCTCTCTAAGCTGTTGAGTGGCTCTTAACAACGAAGCCTTGCGAGTCGATGAGGGTAAAGCGAATTGGATATGAAAAAGTGCCGGAATGTAAGAGCGGGGGAAACGGAAGGCCCCTGAGGAAACCCGCCGACCAACATTATCGTCCGGGAAGTAGGCGCTCTGGTCGCTACTCCAACCACGGCCTCGCTAGGCAATTAACTCTTTCCTGAGACATTGCAGGAACGCTACCGTGAATTTATGGGGAAAAATCACCATTCCTGCCTTTCTCATTACACGTAGGTTTTCACTGAAGTGGTAAATTTGTGAATATTTTCTTAGAATGTATGTCTGAACCCATTCTTCTTATGGCATATGTCACTATGGAAATTGACCACAAGCCTGAAAGGCGTATTTTTAATATAGGCGGGGAAGTAGAGGTATGCCGTAGTGCGTTAAGTGTCGTTGTATAGCAATGTATTGCTGTGTCAGAAACCCATTGAAGATTAATGTATTCCTTCCTTCTACGCGAACTCCTACCATCTGTATATCTGGTTAGTGAGCGTTCCTTCTAATGTGAAATTTCCAGTGGGTAGACATTGATGCTGATGTGTTGCTGATGTAGACANTGGTTAGTGAGCGTTCCTTCTAATGTGAAATTTCCAGTGGGTAGACATTGATGCTGATGTGTTGCTGATGTAGACAGTGAACATTTTTTCTATGTTTTGCAAACCTTTCCTTGAAAACAAGCTGCCAAAAATGTTTTTTTTTTATAACACTACAGGTAAATTATTGTATATTTCTGACACTGAGATTAATTATATAGCTCCATGAATAAANGGTGAACATTTTTTCTATGTTTTGCAAACCTTTCCTTGAAAACAAGCTGCCAAAAATGTTTTTTTTTTTTTTATAACACTACAGGTAAATTATTGTATATTTCTGACACTGAGATTAATTATATAGCTCCATGAATAAACATGAAGTCTAAAGTGCGTACTTGGAAAAAATAATCAATACCTGTATTTTTTCATATTACAAACTGTTGTGAACTTTGTTGTAATACATTTGTATTATTATTATTATTTTGACAACTAGTTTAAAAATCTTTTTTAAATACATAAGTTTGTATTGTATGCTGTTAATAGCTGATGGTCGTACAGTGGAATGCAACATTGAATACGACATTGAATGTTACACAGCGTACTAGGCAGTGTTCTCCAGGTACGAAAAAAGAAAACTACCAACGAAAAATTCAAATACGTAGTCCAATTCTGGTATGCTTCAAGAAAGCAAATTTAATATGGCGTGGAAATTGAAAAAAATCGCCATGTGAACAAATTTCATTAGTCTTCGAGGTCTGAACACAGAGCAACTATTGTACCACAGTAAAAATTTTATANATGGTATGCTTCAAGAAAGCAAATTTAATATGGCGTGGAAATTGAAAAAAATCTCGCCATGTGAACAAATTTCATTAGTCTTCGAGGTCTGAACACAGAGCAACTATTGTACCACAGTAAAAATTTTATAAAATCTCCTGGTACATATTTACTTACATATTGATAATTTTAAAAACAAATCTATATAATAAATGTATTATTGTAATGATTATTGAGACTTTTGTTTGTTTTGTATTGCGGAACATGCTATTTCGCATGGGAATGAATGTGTCTTACGTCAGTTCAGTTTTCTGCTGCTACCAGTCAGACTTAAGCACCAGCAGAGTATTTGCATTTCAGCCAATATCCAGCGGATGTTTGCAGAATGTGGTATTCTTGAAAGCGAAGGCCCTTATTGCTGTCCTTTAGCAGGCGTGATTGGTCTCGAGCTCTGCTGCAGTAATAACTGCATCAATGAATGTTTTAAGGTAAAGGCTATTAACGGTAAAGGCTTGCGAGGTGTGCAGAGTGCGCTCCTCGTAAAGATCGATATTAGTTCACCACTCCACCTTCGTTCGGTCTTGGTTTCCCTGCAGTTCCTCTCTCCTTCCCTTCTCTTTGGATACCACACCTTCCCACGCATGCGCGGTAGACATTTACGTCACATTGGCTACCGATTTTAAGCTGGTGCTCGGCCTTCTGCTGGGCCCTTGGCTCTGTCACTTGAACTTTGCTCCTGTTCCGGTTCGGTAACTTATTGCTCCTGACCGCCTAGACGGTTGGTCGTCGTCAACTTGGGTCATCGTCTCGTCTCTCAGCTTTGTGGCATCGTAACGTTAACGTAAATTTTCTACGATGGCCGTAGGGCAATTCGCAGATGGGTTGCTGTTTCTGTGTTTTTAATGTGTTTAATTGATTGGTGTTATGTTGGGCTAGTTCACGGTAATTACGGTTGCGCAATTTTCCGTTTGCATTCAAAATTTGGTTTTGGTTGCCAAGTCGAAATCCTGTTTGACGTAACTTTTCATAGTAAATGTGTGAGGATGTCAGTAGAGTAACACGTATGTATTTAGTATATTTGAATAATTTATAATGGTTGCCGTGGCTAGTTGTGTGCGAGTTGCCAGGTACTTGTCCGTTTGAATTGGTAGTTGGGACCGCACCTGCTCGTGCAGTTTAATTACTCAGGTTTGTGGTAACCCACCTGCAAACACATGCAAACACCTAATTTTTTCCTCTGCCTCTTTGATTTTTTATTAATGTTTTAATGTGTTTGTGTAATTTTATTTTCATGAGGCTTTGATAGACTCCATCCGAGCTCCCTCGCGGATATTGTTTGCGTAATTTTAAGTCAATATTTTAAATTAATTTTGGTCATTAAATGAGACGTATAATATCGGGTCTCAGTTTGTACCTGTATGTCAAGCCGGTTAATACTCTTTAAATTTTTGCAAGGTAAATTATAAATGTGTTTTATATTGAAATATTTTCTATTCAGTATTATAGTGTGTAAAATGGCTCGGTTCTTATGCAGATTTTTGATACGCCAGTTCAATTTTTTGTAGCATATTTCCAAGCTGATTAAATTGTCTACAACGAATTTGTCTTTGTTTATGACTTGTGATTGAAACCCCACGGGCTGTTCACGGTAAATTGAGCACTTTTGAAATTCCTGCTAAAGATTTACTTTTATTCAAGTTGTGTATTCTTCAACCATGTGTAAAATTAACATTACCATGGGCCTGATAACTTAAGCCATGCGTCGGTAAAGTAAAATTGCGAAATTATTGTAAAAGTCTATCATTTAAAAATTGGCCAATTGTATGCATTGGAAAAAGCAGAAAGTAAAATAAATAATTTCATTATTCGCAAATGTTTACCTAACTATTTTTAATACGAATGTAAAGTATGGAACTACTATCCCTCCGACGTTCCCAACTCAACTGGCTGCGTGCCAGTCAGTATGCCCGTTAAAGTACATGAAAGTCGGGGCAGTGACTTTTTCAGAGGTTGATTTCTAAAGTGCTCACTTTACCATGAACAGCCTCTAAGCATCCAACCTTTGAAAAAAAAATCACTACCGGTAACTTCGTATATGCCATCGTGCACACAGGCATGCAGGCTCACAGTTCAGTTGGCAGATAATTAAGAAACATAGTTCCAACTCTTGACGTAACGTTGCAGCCGACTGGAATGTCGACTGGAAATTACAGCTCGGTTTGCTCAATCGGTAGAGACATGAAACTTAAAAAAAAAGGTTCCAAATAAATATAAAATATATTCAAGTCTCGGATTTGTTACTCTTACTTATATTTATCATTCAAATGAAACGGTTAACATACAATTTTCAAGTATGCAGAGTCACGAACAGTTAGTTTCACCAGAAAAACAAACAAAGAGAAGCGCCGCAGTAGTTTATTTATTATTTACGTAATTTAAAGCTTGCATTGCAAAAGGAATTTACGATGGCAAGGGGGGGGGGGCGTCAGATCTCTCCTGGCACCCTGGCGACCTCCCACGCCGGCAGATAGATAATTGAGAAAGATAAAGTTTGCCGGTGTTGGAGATATTTGCCACCTCGACGCGTCTTCCGCGAGTGCTGGTTGTCTACTGTCTTGCTTTGCACTGTTGTCACGCTAGCGGGCGGTAGGCACACAAGGTTTTTGTCGCCCCGTGCCTATCCCCACTCCTTGCCCCAGGGTGCCAAAAACGTGACCATATAAGGGCATGGCGTGGGCCGGAATCCCTTCGAAAGCCTGTGCGACCCCCGAGGCAACTATTTCCCACGCTATGCTGAACTGGTTCGTAGTCAAATTATAATCAAACTTCTAGCACAAAAACTGTCTGCTGCAGTTGGAAAGCTTCTATCTACTAATGCTGACGCGAACAAAAACTAAGATTTCCGAAAAATCGAGCGTACGACCGACAAACATTCTACCACGGCAATAACTTCGGATCCTTATTAAGTATTACAAAGCCTCGCA
Source organism: Clitarchus hookeri (assembly GCA_002778355.1). Taxonomy (NCBI): domain Eukaryota; kingdom Metazoa; phylum Arthropoda; class Insecta; order Phasmatodea; family Phasmatidae; genus Clitarchus; species Clitarchus hookeri. The sequence goes on from NQII01001703.1 coordinate 41,350, forward strand.
AAACGAAAGAAAAATGAACCAAGTATCCCGATAATTATTATTACTGCGTTATTACAACTTTTCGCTGCAAGTGCAATGTTTAGATTTGCAGGAAATAAAGGCAGGGCTTTCAAAATTATAGTCTATTCGCGGTTTCCTCACACTTTTTTAATCAAACCTTTGAAAAATTACCCCAAGTACGACGTGCTTGGTTTTCTCCTAAGTATATCACGTATCACTACCGTTTCATACCTCTTATGACATAAATATACATTATTTCTGGTAAAAGTGAAATTTTACTTACATTTTATATGTAAATTATAATTTTAATTTAAAATTAATATGAATAACAACAGGGAGAAAATAGTTGTGTTGATAATGCCTATTGAGAAATAGTTCTTATGCAATATGTAATTACACTGAGTGCGCACAAATGCAGTGCACTGTCCCTTTGGTGTAATATTACAGACTCGGTTAAGCTTTGTTTGCACGAGGCGTATAAATATCCCGGAAGTAGAGTTTTATCAGGGCTTCAGAAAAGTTGTAAGTAACCGTGAATGTACTATATACTCAATTAACCGCAAATTGCCTATAGTAACGGTCGGTATATACACAGCATGTGAATTTTCCCACTCCACAGACCGAGAATCGTTGTTGTCTTTTTGTTATGGCGGAGGCATTTTAGTAGAAGTTTTCTAACCACTGCAGATAACCTTTTGTTGGCTTTGTTACACGCCCTGCTTCATTTTTGCTGATGACTTTTGTCGTAACTTTGAAGTTATTGTAGTGTGTTAGTTCGGGCTCCATCCTTGCGGGAAAATGTTATATTTGCCCCAGAGTTTTCGACTCAGTTTATTTACTCAAACATGTATTGAGGAAGATTTAGCTTCTCTGCATAGTTGATTTCTGCTGTTCTTTACTGGCAATCAGCAAGAAATCAAGATGTGAATATATAATCTGCTAAATTCTTTCTGCTCTTGGTGATGCGTAAACATTTCAATAACCCACTTTCTTTATTTTTGTAAAGGTATTTTAAAGATCAATTCTGCGCGCATTGTTATTGTTTGGCATCGTGAGGGTCAGAGTAACTCAGACTCCAAGTTTTCGTGACACCAAGTTATTGGTTTGGCCGCAGCCTACGAAATATCAAAGTTCTCTCTCGTTTCCAAGTTCGCCCGTTACCACAGAGTTTGGAGTTCAGCGAGCCGAAGTTTCGAAAACCCAAGTTTCTTGTTTACATTCTCAGTAGGGTTAAAGTCTTTAGTTTTCTCGCTTTTTCCTGGAGATCTTCTTTACTTTGATTTCCAGCTAAGGTAGGCCTACACAACGAAATTTTATTTTAAACTTTCCTTTACCATGAAGACCACGAGTTTTTGTAAAGTGTTCAAAAAACCGTTAAGTTTGCCGCTTTATTTGAAGTTAAAATTATTTACAACCTGAGATGTGGCTGGTTTAAATAACATGAGAAGTGTGTTTTGTCTTGGTTATTTTAATCTCATATGCAACAGTTCTGGCTAAGAAATTTGTTACTAGTTAGAAAGATATAATACATTTATTGAAACAGCAATTTTAATTGCCGTTATTAAGAATCTAACCTGTCTCACTATGGTTTTTAGCAAAAGAACTATTAACGCTCGTTGCTTAATTAAGTATTTCATATCTGAAACTTAGCAGGGGGATCAGATATTGTTATATAATGTGTGTTTCAGGTTTCAGTTTTAGATTAGTCGGTTTGTTCCTTTCGGTACTAATTTTATAATATTAACATGAAAAATTGTCACTCAAGACTTCTAAAAATTTGTGTGAATGACGATAAAACTTCAGTGATAATAACTATTTGTTTATTTTGTATTGTATAAACTTGGTGCATATGTAATTATTACTACAGTTTCAAGTAGTTCCAAGTAGAATTATTCAAATAAACAGTAGTATGTCACCCTAGGTATTCATTTCTCGTGTCTGCTTTTTTATGTTTTATTACTCAGGGCACTAGCTTGGTATACACTCAGTGCCATCAAAATAGCTGAACCCAGAAGGCGATAACGAAATGGATTGTAACTTGACTCAGGAAAAAAAAGAACGATGATACAGAAATTGATTACAACACTGAGACAAATTAACAGTTTATTCAGGAAAAACTGTAGAGTTTAAAAGTACATTTAGTGCATTGTTGCTCCACCTCATGAAATACATGTACCCAGATGTTTAACACTATCCTGTTGAAGATTATCCAATAATTGTTGCAACAGCAACTCCAATGTTGCAAACAAATTGATGGCTGAATATGCCGTCCCAGTTGGCTCCACATATGTTCTATAGGTGACAAGTGTGTAGACCTCGCTGGCCAAGGAAAGGTGTCGATGGCACGAAGGTCTGGGTAGAGCGTAATATCTTGTCGACAGCGAGGTCATTAGAGACGGAGCAAATTGCTCAGAGAAGTCGGAGCGGGGAAGTAATCGGCCATGGAGTAAGGTTAATTCCACGAAGACTAGGAACAAAACGAGTTTTCTTATGGGGAATATGGCATAGGGAAAATTTCCACCGCTAGGTAAGCGCTAGTGTTCCAAATAAGTCACTTTAAATTAAAATTTTAAGCTGCGCGAATAATAGAAGAGAAATGTTGCAGGTAGTTAAGTGGTTATTTTGTGTTTGATTTATGATTATTGCAATGATTTGTGTTTTAACGTAGAAAATATTTTTAAAAATCCGGTACACATGTGACATTAGCGCTTACCTAGTGTCGAAAAATTTTAGTTGCCAAACTAAAAGCATTGAGCTTCCCAGCCTGAGTAGAATAAACCTTACCTGTAGTGAGAATCTACCCCAGCATTCGCCAGGAGTAATTTCGGGAAACCATGGAAAACAGAAGTCAAGATCACCGGACCGGGNTAAGTCACTTTAAATTAAAATTTTAAGCTGCGCGAATAATAGAAGAGAAATGTTGCAGGTAGTTAAGTGGTTATTTTGTGTTTGATTTATGATTATTGCAATGATTTGTGTTTTAACGTAGAAAATATTTTAAAAAATCCGGTACACATGTGACATTAGCGCTTACCTAGTGTCGAAAAATTTTAGTTGCCAAACTAAAAGCATTGAGCTTCCCAGCCTGAGTAGAATAAACCTTACCTGTATTGAGAATCTACCCCAGCATTCGCCAGGAGTAATTTCGGGAAACCATGGAAAACAGAAGTCAAGATCACCGGACCGGGAATCGAGCCCAGGTCCTCTCGACTGCGATTCCGAAGGTTTATCACTGGTAAATTACCCACTGAAACCGAGCGATGAACGGAAGTGCTTGGGACAGTAGCATTTCCAGAACATAACCCTGTGCCACAGAGTGCTTAACAATAAAGGCTGTTCTCGATAAAATGAGCACTTTTGAAATCAACCTTAGAAAAAAGTAACTGCTCCTATCTGCACATATTTTAATGGGTGCACTGATTGATATGCGCCTAGTAAAGTTGGTAACGATGGAGGGAAAGTAGTTCCATGTCTTATCGTCGAATTGGAAGTCTTAGGTAACCATTTGTAATAACTTAAATGATTTATTTCGTTTTGTTTTTTTAACGCATCTAAGTGTGTATATTAGCAGATTTGTAAAATATTTACTCTTCTAATAATTCCACAGTTTCACTTGACCGACGCATGAATAAAGTTATGAGGCCCATGTCAGCGTTAATTTTGCATATGTCGGAAGAATACACAACGTGCATACAAGTAGACCTTAAGCAGGGCTTTCAAAAGTTCTCAGTTTACTGTGAACAGTCTTTGCAGAGGTGGAGTAGCCACTTTTACCGTGAACTCCAGCCGCACACGCCAGCAAAATGGCGTCGCTAGCCAGCAACGTGTTGAAACGCCGTGCGCCAATCAACCCCTGGTATCCTACTTGCCAGCCGACAGCCCAGCCAAGAGGGGACCCTTCACAGTACGCAGTAGACAATCAGAAAGAAAGCCTTCGTCTCTGTATAGTTGCCTACTTTGTTGCTGTACTTTCAGAGTTCTTACGTCACGGATGACCGAGAAAACACAAGGGGGGTGGGGTAGCGCAACTGCTCTCCACACCACGAGGCCTCCAGTTCTGGCAGCGTGACTCTCGACAGTGAATTCCGGGATTGTGCACTGTTAAGCGTCTCTCCATACTCGAGTGCATTGTCATCCATGTCCAGACACGACCTGGGTTCGTCACTAAAGACAGTGCACCATAATTCGTCAGCCGCCCATGCCGCCCGATTACGACAGGACCGCAAACGAAATCGCCGTTGTTCGAGTGTCACTGGAAGACGACATAAAGTACGTCGAGAACGAAAGTCTTCTTCTCCAAGACGCCTCGCGAGAATGCTGGCAGAGACAGTGGTCACTAGCGATGAACCTGCGAGTCTCTACGGGAAAGAGGCAATGTTAGTTGGTTTCGAGACTGCCAGAAGATGAAATGTTTCTCTCTCCTGTTGGTCATTCTGGGTAGCCCAGAGTCTCCCCGGCATGTATGTGTTCTCTCATGGGCCCATGTACCCACTCACTGAAAAATAAATATATTTTGTGGCGGTCGCAAAATGAGTGAAGAGATTTGGACGGCTCTTTACATCGAGGTCTTGAGAGCCGATGAGGGTAAAGTGAAGTGATTATGGAGCAACGCTGGAATGCAAGGGTGGGGGAAACGGGAGATCCCCGAGAAAACCCGCTGACCAGCGGCATCTTCTGGCACGATTCCAACATGCAAAAATCTAGGGGTGACCCCGCCGGGAATCGAATCAGGTTCGCCTTGGTGAGAGGCGAGCAATCTTACCTCTACACCACAGTGGCCCCCGGTGGTTTGTCAGACTTGTTTGTGATGAACACAAAATTCTTTATAGCCACCACAAAATACATTTTTAGTTTGCAGAAAAGTTATGGGACGATAACTAAAAAAAGTTTTGTGTTCGCCACAGAAAAGTAGTGACAGGGTGAATGCAAACGAAATATATTGTGGCCACCATAATATAGTTTTTTCAATGCTGCTTCCAACACCGTTGCACAGTTAGGTCAGTACAATTCAGATAGCGCGGCAGTTGAACGGAGCAACCGCCCAGTTTCCTGTATTCCACAAATTCTCCCTCTATAAAACTCTGTAGTATGTTTACGCCAGCGTCGAACGCCTCACCGAGGCATGCTAGCTTTTCACTGACGTCCACTTCGCACGCACGCCCATTATACTACACATAGCTTCGTCCTACAACCGTTTACATTAACAGTGGTGGCGGTGTTTGCACCCCATAGTGGCAGTTCTGCGTGGCCAGTCACAGCCAAACTTAAACCAAGTGCAGTACTACACCTAATGGTGCTATCAACTTTCGTATCTTGTTAATTACACTTTCTGGGTCCGTATATTTTTATGACAATGAGTGTACAGGTTAACTACACTTATTTAACCGTGAACCACGCTGCACAACGATCAGTATAAACTATTTTGAGAAAATAAACAATGATATTAACTATTAATTACAAAATTTACTGTTAATAGAAAACAGAAAAAATTAAATATAAAGACTGAGTCTGGAAGAAAGGGAAATATTTTGGGAATCGATATTATAGATCACCATAAAGATAACAGTTTACATGAACATAGTGTTTATTTTCAGTGATTTCTGAAATACAGCTCTTTGAAATTGGTGAATGATACAGATGTTACGTTCACAGAAAATGCTCAAAACATAAACCATGAACCTCAAGACATTGTACAGCTCAGCTCTTGTGGTTGCTGCTACTCGTCTGAAATGTCTTGAGGTTCGCGGTTCGAATTTTGAGCATTTGATGTGAACGTGACACACGTATCATTCACTACATTCGAAGAGCTGTATCTCAGAAACCACTGAAAATAAACACCATATTCATATAAACTTTTCTCTTTATGGTGACCTATACTATCGTCTCCCAAAATATTTCCCTCTCCTCCCGACTCATCCTGTATACTAATTAGCATACGATAAAAAAGTTTTGTAGAATCTCATTGCTAAAACTACGTTCAAGAATTGTATGTTTGACAGCGAAAATCTTGTCTTTGTTAATTTAACACCTGAAAAAAATATGTTTTGAAATGCCTGTTAATGCAGGATTCTTAACACTTAGGCTCACTAAAACTTTCATATACATGTTCATTGAAATGTCACAAAATATATATATATATATATATATATATTGTGCCCTTAGAAAAATAATTTAGTATCATTGCCTATGTAGACGCCGTCGTGTGAAATCAATGCATTATAATTTATCGTGACAATGTGAAGATTAATCTTTGTTAGCGAGTTTTATACGTCATTCTTTGAATGAACATGCATTATATTCCCCTGAAAACAAGGTAAGCATAGTAAGTTCAATGACGAATAAATTAGGGGGACAGGGTTCAGTTTCATATGCGTTTAAGTGCATCAAAGTACACGCAATAATACAGAAAGAACGAATTTGCCAGTAATAGCAATATCAAAGTGCTTAGCTGGAAAAACACATGATCATATATTCAAGTATTTTGTCGCTTACTAAAAAACATTTAATTGTGTACACTAACATATTATTACTGCTTTAATGATACCTTCAGTTAAAACAGGTCTGCCGTTTATTTTTCTCAGAATTTATTAGTAAATTCAAATTGTATAACAGAAATTTAAATATCAGCTTTTCTTTAAACGATACAAAAATAAACATAATAGACTAGCAAAAATCATGCATTCCAACGTCGAATTTAATGGTATTTCCACGATTATTTCAACATTTTTCGTAGTAAATAATTGATTATACTACTATTTTTTATCATTTCATTCTTTTGAGTGAACATGAATATCACGTCTTCCGCCTTCAGCGTCACGACTTGGAGCCGAGCATTTAGCTAGAGTGGTCAAGTCATAATGTTAGATGTAAGCAATTTTAAAATTTCACCTTTGTCCGGAAATAACGCATTTTTGTTGTCATTCAAAGAATTGCTTCTGTATCTAATTTAAATATCAAACTTGGTGGCCATTGTAAGTTAATGAGACACGTGTCAGAATTTTCCACAGTGCTCGCTTTAAAGTTAGACATAAATAAGATATCTTTGGAAATATTCCACCCGGTCAATAGCTCCCACTCGCACGCAAAGTCTGTTTATGGCAATTCAAAAGACATTACACTGAGATATTACGTTATGTAAAACCACCAATATACAATTCCTTACAAAATTTAACATAAGGGAAATATCTTGATATGCATTTTTAGGATACCAAGTTTGGAAGGATTATGCTTTTCGACTCTAAATTTATTGAAATGGACATACGTGCATACAGCAGGACTGGCATACTGACAGCTACACTAAGTCACTAAGTACTTAGTAGACCTTTGTTATCCTTAATAATATGCTAAAACTAAAACTTTACTGTCCTTTTTGATGACTTAGAATGTGAATGGAATTGCGCACTGCAGTGGCGTTATTTCAATTTCTGTTTGTAGAGGGCCAATTTTTTATAGGGAGACCCTAGAAGGTATTTTACGTAATTTACCACCTCCCGATTCCTCTAAGATGAACCACGGCTCATACTTTTGCAGTTTCTATGTATGTTTATTTTTATTATCTTGCACATAATCTATGCACTGTGTGTTAATATTAGGTATGTACAAATACCAACGTATTAAAACGTTCACAATTTTTATAAGATAACATTACTATACAGAAAATGAAATTCTATTTACAGTAGATAAAACACACTAATGCAGCCAAAGATATGTCATAGTTTCATTTTCGCACAGTTACGTTGCTCATCAGGAAAATTTTCGTAAGTTCTTCCTACTCCACATCTAAAACCATTAAAAATGCGAGTACGTACATTTTATAAAATGTTCTTTAAATAATATTTCGGGAAGAGGGAGGACGATAATGGCCCTACTCTGCCCTCCCTAAATGACGGCCTTGTTAAGCGCTAAGGTATACTAAATTATCAAAATCTCGGTCTTCTGTGAAAAATAAAATCATGGTTTTTGCTAGCATTGGAAATGTGCGCTCCTAAATCTCAAGTATTCATTACATTACTTCTAACAACGTCGATTGCATAGACTAGTGGCAAAATATCGATAGACGTTAATCTTCACCTAATCACTGCATGTGGTAGGGACTCTCTCTCTCTCTCTCTCTCTCTTTCTCTCTACTGAACTTTTCAACCGTCTAATACATGTATAACGTTTTTGAGATAAGTTTGCAGGAAAATATTTAAATTAAGCATAACTACATGAGTCTAAAAAAAAGTGGTTATTCGTGAGAGTAAAATTGTTGAATAATTNAAATATTTAAATTAAGCATAACTACATGAGTCTAAAAAAAAGTGGTTATTCGTGAGAGTAAAATTGTTGAATAATTAATTTGCCTACAAGTTTAAATTCATTGCCTATTGCTATACTAAAACGGTGTTTTGAAAAGGTGGAAATCTAATTAGGATCGTGATTTAATAGGTGATGACTTCAGAAGGTTCACAGAAAGAAAGGTGATAGAAAAATAAACGACTTGGGGAAAAAAACTATTCCCAACAACGCCTGTTGATACCAAAATTGATTGGGAGCCCGGCATTATTACTTTATTTATCGCCCAGTAAACTAAAAATTGTTCTACATGTTGTTCATTATGAACTCAGCAGTTTCGGAAGCCCTGATTTGCATCTACTTGTATGCAAATTTCGTATTCTTCCACTATATGTAAAATTAAAATTGCCATGGGCCTGATCAATTTATTCATGTGTCGGTATACTGAAACTGTTAAATTATTATGAAATTAAGTATTATGCTAATCTGCTAGTCCTCACAGTTTTGTGCATTAAAAAACAGAAAGTAAAATAAATCGTTTCAGTATTCACCAAAGTTTACGTAGCATTTTAAATTCAACGTTAAGACATGAAACAATTTTCCCTCTGTCGTCACCGACTTCACTGGGCGCCTACCAGTCGGTGTATGCATTGAAATACATGCAGGTAAGTACAGTGGCANTCTGTCGTCACCGACTTCACTGGGCGCCTACCAGTCGGTGTATGCATTGAAATACATGCAGGTAAGTACAGTGGCATTTTTCAAAGGTTGATTTCAAAAGTGCTCAAATAACCGTGAACGGCCTATATAGAATGTTCAAAAACTCAGTGCTAAAACTCCAGACATAGTTTATATGGACTAATGGTAACACAAAAACCCTAAACGCTTATATCCTGAAAATTACTGTTGTATCAGATTGTGTTCAAAGTTGCGGTGTACAACTCCTGGATAACAAGGCGGTGCAAGCATGCATGTAGGATAAATTGCATAGATGGTAGGCGCGCGACACTGCGTATGTGATAATTTAATATCGCGCACCTGCGAACTATGCAACGTGTCCTACATGCATGATCGCACCGCCTTGTTCTGAAGGTGGTGTACGCCGCAACTTTGAACACAATTATCTGACATTAAAATTCGTTTCCGGATATAAGTATTTAAGGTTTTTGTGTTGATATTGGTCCATAGAAACTATGTCTGGCGTTTGGCCACCTAGTTTCAGAACATTCTGTATATGAACATTTCATGCGACGGACCCCTCGTCTTTCCGAGGGTTTCGCGGGGCTGGTGCACAGATGTTGCAGAACTGACCGTACCAACCAAGTTACTCGTAACTCCCCTCCCTTCGTACGGTGCCCCCGGGGGGGGGGACGCCGCAAATCAACGTCCGCTAGCTATGGCCAGCGCACAGCCAATTATCCCTCGGTCACGTGATCATCGATCCGCTGCGGGACTCGTGTGTCCACCTNTAGCTATGGCCAGCGCACAGCCAATTATCCCTCGGTCACGTGATCATCGATCCGCTGCGGGACTCGTGTGTCCACCTAACGAGAGAGTGACTTCTCTTTCAGCTGCTTGCTGGAATATACGCGTGTCCCTGAGCAATTCCTGTCTGTGATCCGGAACAGCTAGAAATTATTTTATACTTGCGCCAAATTGTTAGAAGTGTATGCATTGTATGTAACGTCATTTTCCTAAAAAAAAAATGGATTCCGTAGTATTTGTTTACTCACTAGTCAAAATAAAACTGTTATTGAGGAAAGTTTTGAATAGNAAAAAAAAATGGATTCCGTAGTATTTGTTTACTCACTAGTCAAAATAAAACTGTTATTGAGGAAAGTTTTGAATAGTTTCTGTTAGTTATCGTTCCTGGATTTTTTGACGCATATATTAACATTTACCAATCGTTCATAAAAATAATTATGACAATGCCTCTTCAGTTTCCTTTGTTTGTTTTTTTTATCATTGAGTTGATTTGCATTTTCCAAAAGTAATAAAATTGCAATTCCGACAATAGAACGAGAAATATTTAACTGAGAGCTCGGTAAGACTAGTAACTATACTAGTAGACGAAGATTACACGCCTGCAGCATATACAGGCTTCTTCATAAAATTAGGTCATTGAAATAATTAGGCTTGCCATCCTGTTTTTGCTTGAAATTTGGCCGTACTATGTACCGCTAGAATATCATTGACGGATGATAAGTAGGCATGTTACAGTTAACAAAGAAGGTTGTCCTGTGTCATCACGCAAGGCTGCGCCATTTATGAGATGAGCGTAAACATTATGCATTAATTTCTCAAACACAGTACAGTCGAGCATAATAACACAAGAGATCTTTTTTTTGTTAACTTCAACGTGTTCATTTGTTATCCGCCATGAGTATTGGATTGTTGTTTCAACTAGCAAAATTTCAAGCAACGACAGTCTGGCAACTCACATTATTTCCATGGTCTACTTTTACGACAAAGACAGTATTTTCATCGTTACTCTTAAGAGTGGTATTTAGAGACTCCCAAGATCATTGTTGAGCACGCAGGCCTGGAAATACGGTGCGTTTGGGTGGAGTTTCGGGGTACGTAATGCCAGAGTTAGGCGCGTGGAGGGGACATATTCGCCCTACCCTCCCTCAAGCCGTGCGTCATTCACTCTCCGTGAAGGGCCGGGGTGACATCGCGGACAACTCCAGACTACCTGTTCCAAGTCCCGCACTTGCGGCCCGACCATCGTTAAACGTAATAATCGGTTTATGATTATAGTCTGTTCGCGGTTTCTTCACATTTTTTTTTAATTAAACCTTTGAAAAATCACCCCATGTATGACGTGATTGATTGTTTCCGACATATTTAATGTATAACAAACGTTTTTTAAACTTTTGTTAATATAAAAATACCTTTTTTTTTGTTCACTGGATCTTATGAACAAAAGCGGAGAAGAAAAAACTGTCTTAAAACTGTGTATATTTTAATGCAGTTGTGCTTACTATGAACAAATCAACAAATCGTTACTTCGAGGGACTTAACGAAAATCAGGACAAGTTACCGCAACGCCGTTATCCTATAATAATCTGTGTATAGGGCCTAGTTTATGGTTTACCTGTCAAGGGAACTTCCATTTTAAAGCAGGAGGATTACACATAGTTTTGTAGCAACTGAGTTGTTTTTAGAAGGAAATAAAATTATTACAAGCCTGAACAACTTCCTGATTCAAAGACTTCTGGGCTAGACTTCATAGTGGAATGTACGTTTTTTTCAAGCCACTGTCGTAACCTCGTTGGCTGGTTATCAATGACATTTTTATTGGTTGTCTGTGATTGGTCACTAATTTTGTTTCGGGTCTGCTATAGGCACAAGAGCCTTTTACTGCGTGTCAAATAAATAACTGGCCGAATCGCGAAAGTAACGCAGGTAAATAATAATTCCAGCTTGTCCCCAAATGAATCTGTGAAATTTTGAGGGCGTTATAAATTATTAATGAAATTGGAAGCCTGATTTATGAACTTCTTGAATCCTGCTGCAGAGATTTTCATTTACCAATAAAAGCCATTTACTAGCTTGAATTATTGCGTGCTGGCGTTAGGAATGTTGGTAGTAACTTTGACTGCCTTTAAAGAAACTATTCTCGTTTGATGGCATGTAGTGAGATTCTGTTGTATTGTACATATCCAAGCCTTAGCTGTATTGTAATTCACTAGCTTCTGCCTCGTTGAGTAAGAAATTATTTAACACAAATGTATGCTGCAGGGTGTCTCAACCGAAGAAGATATATTTTAACATCTAAAATTCAGGAGTTATTTTACACAAAAAAAACGGAAAAAGACAATCAGAACAAGCAAAATTTTCATTTCTTTACTCTGCTACACAATACTCGTATTTCACGAGTTATTATTGTAAAAATACACCAATACATTTGGAACATGTTTATTTGCAAAAATTAAATCAAACACAATGCATGCGTGCTTAATTCCGCAAGCAGTCCGAAAAAAAAATTACTTCTGTTGTGTAAAACAAAGTCAGTGAGGTCTACTAGCGAGTTTCTACGAACAGATGTAACTTTTCAACATAAGCACATGCATAAGAAAGAAGTTTTCCCAATTGTTAGCTAAAATTTCCCGTCCCGGGCGAGTCGTACTCTGCCACTGTACTAACCANTAAGAAAGAAGTTTTCCCAATTGTTAGCTAAAATTTCCCGTCCCGGGCGAGTCGTACTCTGCCACTGTACTAACCAGGCAGTGTCCTAAAGTCAATGCCAACGGACTCACGGGCCGTACGCAGATGAACATTGTTTTCTTTGTCGGGCAGTTTCTGAATGTCATACATACTGTGAGAAACATATTCATTTTTAATTCCGTGTTCCGTTTTCCCAGTTTTGCAAGTAACAAGAAAACACTTCTAGTCATTGGGTTATTTATATTTGAAATAATTTTTTTTCTCGCAGTTATAAGTCAGAAAAAAAACTGGTTTTGGATGTGTATTCAAATTTGGAAATCCTACCAAGCGTGTGTTACATCGATATTGACCCTATAACTGTACAGTATAATAATTGTATACTTATTTATGTTTTTTGTTAGTTCAAATAAAAAAAATAACACTTTTAACATTGCAAACAACACATATTTAGGCCTGGACTGGAAATGTACAGCAAACCAAAACTATATTTCGCTTTTATCTTTCATTGTAAGTAATTTTACAGCTGAAAATGTGTAATTTTACATTCAAATTGCTACAGAAGTTTTCCCTTATTTAAAATAATCCTCGTCGTCAACCTAAGACGTGCAGAAAACTAACAGTCGAATTAATATTTGACTAACAACGATTTAAAAAAAATAACAATTTGTTTAAAATAAATGAATAAGTAAGGTAAGAATATTAATTTTTGTAACGTAACTTAACGAAAATTCGCATTGATGCTTTGTGCTAAGACTTAGTGATTGTGAATTTTTCAGTGTATAAGTTCGTCACTAGTGTTAGTACATGTTTTGTATTTACTTACGAAATCCAACAATGTGCAAGTTAAATATATATTTTTAGTTATTTGCCTAATAGGCATTATGCATAATCAAATTAAATGCAGCTGTTTGTATAAATAACATAAAAGTATCTCTGTTTTCTCTGTTTTCAACATAAATTTTCTCGTGGTCGACAATTGTAAATCACACTAGTCAATGTAACTTTACTCACGTTGTTAGTGTAAAATGAATCCCTCAGTATAAAATCACTAATGTGTCAATATAAGCAACTCAATTACTTTAACACTTTCTTAGTGTACGTTTACTCAAGTATGGTCATTGAAAAATTGCACTTGTGTGTATTTCCATGGTAAATTTTCACCTTGTGCATTCGTTGTTCAAGTGTCACGGTGATTTTAATACACGGATACATGAGGCACAAAAATTCACAAATAGGTCATTTAATTCGTGATGGTGTATTTTTACACAAATATTAAAATGCATACATCATTGTTAATAAATCTGTGTTTTGGTGTACCTACATTTGAATTCCTAGCAACAGTATCGTATTATTTCAACTTTGCAGTTGTGTTTGAAAATTATTCATACCAAATAGTAAATTTACGCATAAATTGTATGTGTAAATACACACGTTTATTTTAAAGTGTAGCTAATTTCACCTCAAATTGTGTGGTACTTGGAACTTGTTTTCTTATAGATTTGTTATTGGTTTATAGTTCTTCACGGTGTGTCTGATAAATTGCGACCCATTTGCAAATGTAACTCAATAACATGCATCCTCTAAATACAGTATGTCCTCAAATGAGTCCCACAGAATTCTCGCAATTCAGTCCATTATCAAATTTTTAATAAGACGCCCAACAAATACAGTAGTAAAGACGTTTCAAAATTTATAATTGTTTTGGTTCAAAAAATTAAAGGATCCATATTCTTACATGAAGCAAGAATTTCCTTAAATGTCTTATTTTTTTAATAGTTATCTAATATCGTATAATAAACAGCCATTTTGTTTATACGTTTCATATAAAAATTAAGATACAAAATGTGACATACTTTTAAAGAAAAAACATGCATTTATATCAAATGTAAATTTGACAATTTGTTACAAAAATATACAGTAATCATTATGTGAGTTAAATAGAAGTAAATAAAAATACTATCTACTACACCAAAGTAATTACGTTAGTATTTTGAATAAGGTAACAATTTAAGTAGCACATGTGCGTCTGATGTATACAACACTAGTTGTTAGTAACATCACATCTTGGATATTTTAACCCTTTAAATAAAAAAATGTTCCTTCAAAAATCCCAGTCTTAGAACATAAAAAATTGTGTCTTCAGCTTTAAATTTACAGATAATAGTGAGGCATATCTTCTCTTCGTCAATAGTATACAATAAATAGCGAAACTAATGTTTTCTAATTAATTAGATGTGTGTGTGTGTGTGTTTCCTCAAGTAATTTCTACAGAAGTCATAGGGCCAAAACACATTGATGCAGTGCAGTGCAGTGCTGTGCTGTGCTGGTACCATTTTGAAATCTGATTGGCCCACGTGACCAGTGGTGTCAGTGCAGACGTGTGTGCGGCCAATCATATTTCAGAATGTCACCAACAAAGAACAGCACTCTACTGTACTGTTTCAGTGTGTCCGGACGCCAAACTTTCCCAACCTTCCTAAAATATAATTGCTGGAAAAATACGCATTCAATGTTTAAATAAATTAATATTTCTGTTTGCAAATAAAAACTTTTTAAATGTTAATTCAGAAAGCCTACACTATTCCATATCATGTGACCAATTCCAAAATTATCTCAATCTTAGACAGTGAGTTGGGAAAATGTACTTTTTTTTACTATGAGCCTTGCAAATTTGGAGAAAGAAGTAAGGCCTAATTGCATAACGTAACAACTTTACTCTGGGGCCACAATATATACCATTGGAGGTATTTTATTGTGACAAAAACTTATGAATACCTCAAAGAAAATTTTTTATTGTGATAAAATAATAGACATCCTACCGGAAATAACAAAAATCAGGCTTGCTGTCAGCATGCCCTTTTTCCCTCCACTCCTTTTCAATAATAGGTCTAGTTAAAAGAAGTCAGGAACATATAATACACAATAAGCTTATAAAACAGATTACAACTTCTGTAAGCAACAGTATTAATAGGTGTAGAACTAAAACATCAAAGAATTAGTTCCACTGAATTTTTTTTTGCGTAGTGACTAGTTTAATTATAAGCTTACGTTATGCAAATAATTAAAGATTATTTGTATACTCATAGCTACTTATCTATAAAACATGTAATTTTTTAAGATCTTAGTGAAATAAATGCAAAGTTGCAAGATTTTCCAGGCAAGATAATTTCTGAGTATTTATTGGTTGTGTTAGTTGTAAAAGGAAGTAGCCATAATTTATAAGTAAACCTAAAACATGCATGATAGTTAGCTTCTCATGATTCTTCGATAGTAATACGCATCAAAATCATAATGGAAACATTTATTATGTGAGTGATATGTTGAACGTGCTCAAACCAGCTGTCAAGCCATACTCTGTCATCACGATGTCTTATGTCTTAATTATGAAACATTTTGTCGATTAAACTTTGAAGTCAAATATTTTTCTCGTAATTTAATTAGGCTATGTATCTTTGTTACTAAAATAAGTGAGAAAATAGGCTAAAAGTTTTTTCCGCAATAAATATGACAATTTTCAAGTCTTTTGCTTTTGGTACTGCAAAATTGTGAGTAATATAAATGGAATTTTGGATATTCATTATGCCTAGTTTTGTTTACACTTAAATTACAGAATCCCTGTAACTTATATAGTTAATCACATTTTCACTGCCATCCTTAAACAGTTTTTTTAAGCAAAGTGTGGCAATTAAAAGAAGATTTAATTGTATGTGATATGTAAAGTTTCAATAACATGATAAACATCCTTTTAAAATCAGAGTCGTAGCCTAGCCTAGTCTTTTAGAGTTTGATGCTTCACCCTTACATATTAGTTGTGGATGCACGAACTGTAAACAAATTTTATCTTTTTGTTTTTGTTTTTTCATGTTTTATAACTATGAACTTGTTCTATCTGTTTACGGTTGATATTTTTCAAACTTACTGTTTTATTATAACAATAAATATGAATTTAAAAGTAATTTATTACAGCATTCACTCTTACACCAACCACTGGCAAAATAAATTTTATCTAGGACGTAAAATACATGTTGTAATTTCATATATGATATACGTGATCTGCCAAACGATTTTGTATTTTCAACAGTCCGGCAACGCTAATGCAAGCTTGCCATCGCCAACATTGGCGGAAAAATGTACATAGTACGAGAATAAACATTCCGATTTGACTCTGTGATTCAATCATTTGGTTTCAGCAAAGCGCACTTGCGCTAGAATATGCTGATTCTTTGTAAATGTTATAATTGGTTTTGTAAAAAGTAATATAAATGAGGCAAGTTATTTTCAGAGGTACTTATAACATAAGCAGCAAGCATAATGCGACGATCAATCAGCAGCCGAGACACACATTGGCTGTAAAAAACAAACGGAAAGTTATACAAGGATGTATTTAAAAAATTATGTAAAATCTGCCTGGAACTGAAAAGTAATTAACAAAATAGACAAAACCTCTCTTACTGAAACCATATGATTCACAGAGTAGCAATCACTATCCCACGTATTTCCATATTATAGGAATGGTAATCGAGCAAAGGTTTCACATCCGCATCTCCATATAGCTACCGAAAAAAATAATTTAAAAAAAATAGAAATTAGGCACCCATGAAAGGCAAGTTGGACAAAATTTCGTATACTTGGATACACTCTGTAGTTCTTATATTGTCGTTAGCCTGTAAATAGTTTTAGCTCTTATATTGTAACTAAGAAGTTTGTATAGGTACTTGACAAGTTAGCCGGCTAAGCCAGTTGCATGTTTAATTTGAGAGTTTAGAGATTTTGGGTGGCACAAATAGTCTTGCGTGAGAGCGGGGAGGATGAAATTGAGAAGGATGTGGAGCAACGCTGGAATGCAACGCCAAGTAAAACGAGACACTCCCGAGAAAATCCACCCAACAGAAGCATCTTCGAACACTATTTTCACCTGTCAAAACCCGAGCGTAACCCCGTCAGGAGTTGAACCGAGATCGCCTGAGTGAGAGATGAGAGCCCTAGCTACTACGCCAACCGCGGACCCACGCTCGACTTGGAAAACACGACATTCGTCTACTTGTGTGTCAAATATTCTTAATTATTTCATTATTCATACATCAAACTACGCTTCGATAAATCCATAGCAATTAGCGGAAAACATTTATATGTTGAGTGGTTTGATAAATTACGGCTCGAAAATGTGTCCCTAAATATTCGTTGTAGAAGAAGGCGAGGGATGCAGGCAAGAGAGTGAAGCACGTCGACAACCCAGCACTGCGAACAATCGCGCGGGCGATCTCTAGGGATGTGTCAACCCTCGGGCCAGCCTATAGGACACGCCGGTCATTGAGAGCAGGCAATACCTCCCCTACTGCGGCAGGCCACTGCCAGCCACCCCCTTCCTTCCTGGCCATCACTCGTGTGGAGACGAGGAAAGTCACCTAGCGAGTAGGCAGCAGCACTAGACGGGCCTTACAATACGCAAAACATACCCGCAGTTTTAGTTACATTTCATTAAATTCAATGCTGTGGCAATATCTTTTTTTTTGGCATGATTTTACTCAGAAAACTATGGCTGATTCCGCTCACTATTATTTTTTTCAAGCATTTATTTTCCAATTAACTGAAAATCATGCTCGAAGTTACGCAATTTCAACATTAAAAATTATATATTTAACATTGATAGAACTGTAACGTATAATCATAGCTCGAACAATTCAAGTTTTTACTTCTACAGAAAAACATTTCGTCGCCATATTTCTAATAGTTCCAAAATAATCATTAATACAAACAAAACCACTGTGTGTTCTCACTCGAGATGGGACTGCATATATACCACTCTTAATGGCTTGTACCGTCCTTTATAGGTTTTACCCCGGTAAACTGAGCATTTTTGAAAGCCCTACTTAAGATCTACTTGTCGCGGTGATGCAGTGGATAGAGCGCATGTTAAAAAATGCATGCTCTTGCATTCACATGGGAGGAGTGCCGCGGTAGCTGCATGGATAGGCGTGTCTCAAGTGAGGAGTCCCGGTTTTAGAATACAAATATATGCTTGAGCCTTGCGTGTGTAAAGATAATAATAATTGTTATAGCCTCCCGGGCCCCACCTCGTCGAGAGAGAAAATATAGATACGTTTTATAAAAATGGTTTTACCATCAATTGTTNCCCTGGAGCGAGCGATGGAGAATATATTTAAAAAAGAGTTAGGAAGGATATGTAATCATAGACAGGTGGTGTGTGCGTGCTGTACGCTCAGTCAGCATGCAAAAAAAAGAAGTAATGCAGCATACTTACATACATGTGCGCGCGCATCCACTTCCAAGACCAAAGTGGCAGGCAGATGCAACACACACACACCCTAGCCCATCTATCGGTCCAAAAAAAATTGTAAGTAAGTATTTGAGGATTTTACATAACAGAGAACATCCCGGGTCTCGGGCATTCAAAACGAACTTACATAAATATTACTGATTAACCGATTTGCACATCAGTGCGATGGAGATCGTGCCGCAGTCAACCACACTTCCTGTTCACATTAGTGATGTTGACGAAGATGAAACTAACGTATTTAAACTGCGTCATGGAAAGCTATTACCGGGCACCATACGAGGTATCATAACAGGACCGAGCAATTGCGGTAACAACTCTGTGCTTGTCAGTCTCCTAGAGGAACCCAACGGTCTTCGGTTCGAAAACATGTACCTATAATCGAAATCGCTCCATTAGCCAAAGTACTTACGCCTATCGAAAATACTACAAGCAGTCGCCAGACTTCGTTATTATCCTTCTAATGACAATGACGCCATTGTGCAGCCAAGCGAGGCCTTACCGAACTCGGTGTTCATTTTCAACGACATAGCATGTGAGAAATAGGCGAGTATGCAGCAGTATTTCAGCATGGGACGCCATGTAGCAGTGGATTATATTTACCTATGCCAAATGTATTCACGAATGCCTAAACAGTTTCTATGTGACAATGCTAATTTCCTAGTCCTATTTCGCATGGACGGCCTGAATTTATGCTACATTTACTCGGACCATGTTAACACCGATATGACATTCTGCAGATTTAAAGAAATATGTTTGTGTTGCTGGCACGAACCTCAAGGTTTCCTAGTGATATCAAAAGATTTTCCACTTGATAAAGGTCGGTACCGTAAGGGTTTTTCGTCAGTTCATTATAGTTCATCAGTGAAGAATGAGCTACTCAGTATCCAAGTTCGGCCATAGCAGTCTGAAGTGGGCGCTGGAAAGCTGTATTATATCTACTATCGATGGGAACTGACAATGCTGCATCAGGTAGGTGATGTGTGTAAATCGACGAATCCTCAAATACTTAGTTAATTTTTTTTAACAATGGAGAGAGAGGCTAGGGGTGGCTGTGTGTGTGTGATGCCGCTTCCTGCCACTTTGGTCTTGGAAGTTTGTGTGTATGCGCACATGTGTGTAAGTATGTCCATGACTTCTTTTGTTTTCCTACTCACTGAGCGTACAGCACGCACACACCACCTGTCTATGATTACATATCCTTCCTAACTCTTTTTTAAATATATTCTCCATCGCTCGCTCCAGGGGGGAGTGATGGTAAACGTATATTTTCTCTCTCTCGACGAGGTGGGGCCAGAGGGGATGGGGCTATAACAATTGACAGTAAAACCATTTTTTTTAACGTATCTATATTTTCTCTCTCGACGAGGCGGGGCCGGGGGACTATAACAATTATTATTATTCTTTACACATGCAAGACTCAAGCATATATGTGTATTCTAAAACCGGGGCTCCTCACTTGGGACACGCCTATCCACTCAGCTACCGTGGCACTCCTCCCCTGTGAATGCAAGAGCGTGAAGTTTTAACGTGTGCTATATCCATTGCATCACCGCGGCACTCCTTGGATTGCAAGAGCGCGAAATTTAACATGTCATCTATCCATTGCATCACAGTGGCATCCCTTGTAATGCAAGAGCTCGAAGCCTCAGGCTATGCGTGCTCCTCTGCTGGGAGCCGGCAGCCTGGGGCTATGTCATGGCTGCGTGATGGGCTCCTCTCTTGGGAGCCGTCTGGGGCTGTGTTTGAATGCGAGAGCGTGAAGTTTTAACATGCGCTCTATCAACTGCGTCACTGCGACACTTCCCTTGGAATGCAAGAACATGAAGTTTAACATGTCATCTATCCGTTGCATCACCTCGGAAGCCCTTGGAATGCAAGAGCGAGAAGTTTAACATGTCATCTATCTGTTGCGTTACAGTGGCACCCTGTAGCAATGGAATGCAAGAGCATGAAGTTTAACATGCGCTCTGTCCACTATGCTACTGCGACCCCCCATAGAAATGCCATAAAAACTCGCAAAGTCATGTAGCCCGAGGCTATGTCATGGTGACATGGCGGGGTCCTCTCTTGGGACATGCCTGAAACAAACATGGCCGTCAGGGAATGTTCGAAAAAAAAAATATTTTGGCACTTTTGAAATATTTAAAAAAATACCGTTTGAAATATTTAATACATGTTTAAACTTTTGAAATATTTGAAACTTTTGAATTTTTTTTGTAANAAAAAAATACCGTTTGAAATATTTAATACATGTTTAAACTTTTGAAATATTTGAAACTTTTGAATTTTTTTTGTAAATTTAGATTTTTTTTTAGATTTGAAAAAAAAATGGCTGCCATAGCAATGGAATGACAGAGCAGGCTGTTTTCGTACTGGCTGCCAAGATGGCTGCCGTCGAAGTGGAATGCAAACGCATGGGCTTCCTGGCTCCCGGGCGATGCGCTGTCTTTAAACCTACATTTCTTAACTATTCACGTCCCTATTCCTTTTTTAATGTTTTGTACCGGAATGTTAATACCTACAAATGACAATGAAAACAATTGTTTGAACCATTTTCACTATCACAAAAACATGCTTTAGAGAGAAATCGAAGAACTGAAAAAAGAATATAGACGAGTGACGTTTCTTAAATGCTATTCGTAAGCAGACCTCACTCATACACGTTGGACGGTTTTTTAATAAAACTTTTTCTGCTGGAACTCTGCACGCCGTTCGGCGGCCTACCCAGCCGGCCACGTTAACCGGGAACAACCTTTAGAAAGCGCTTCACGTGTATACATTTCGTTTTGCATATTTGTGAGGAATCACTTGCCGAAGTTTGTCGGTGTTTGTTGTGAATATTCTGTATGAAAGCGTGGGTGTGCTGGAAAATCAAATGCCACTGTTTGGCCGCATGATTTTGAGTTTATTGGCGATAGATGAGTCGATGTTGTAGACTTGAGCAGGAAGAAAGTCTTTCTACCCGATCTTCAATCAACGAATCGAACCCACAACGTCCCGAATGCAAGTCACAGACGATACCGCATAACCAATCGCACAAGGTAAGGGCTTCACTTTCCTCTTCTAGCGACTTTAGTTTTCTGGCTGAGCCATCGTATATTGAATGACCCTCAGATACTTTTCTGGAGCCGTACTTAAGTTATACTTTCACGCTATTCCTCCACCTCGTGCAAACAAAGCATATCCAAGTATAGAGGATTACGCCAAAGAGCCAACGCGCCGCATTCGTGCGTACTCAGTTTCATAATATTTTGTATGAGAAATATTTCTTACTAGGCATTACCAACACACATATTTTCTCCCTGTTTTTTATTTATATTAATTTGTATATGAAATATTACAATCTATAGGTGAAATATAAGTAAAACTTCAATTTGATTNGTTTTTTATTTATATTAATTTGTATATGAAATATTACAATCTATAGGTGAAATATAAGTAAAACTTCAATTTGATTTAAAAAAAGGTATTTTTATGTTAACACATTGTTATATCATACACAGTTACTGTGAATAACATCAGAGGGGAAATAGGGGTGTTGGTAATGCCTAGTTAGTTAGTTAANTTTTTTATTTATATTAATTTGTATATGAAATATTACAATCTATAGGTGAAATATAAGTAAAACTTCAATTTGATTAAAAAAAAGGGTATTTTTATGTTAACACATTTTTATATCATACACAGTTACTGTGAATAACATCAGAGGGGAAATAGGGGTGTTGGTAATGCCTAGTTAGTTAGTTAACACTTCTTAAGCAAAAGTTAATGATAACCAAAAATAAGACCCTTTTATTCTACATGAAGTATAAAATTCTTGCGATTAACGACGTATTTAAGAAACATCCACGCGCATCATACTACTTATGCGGCGTGTAATTAAGGTTTTCATCGTACCTAAATAATATGTATGAGAGAAGCAGAAATGTCTTAAAAGCTGCGCCTAAAGGCTTGCTTTTCCTCCCCCTTCCCCCTCCTAGGCTGGCATCTAAATGCGTGCATTCTCCTAAGATGTAGATGTTTCGCCATTCGCCACTGGCTAGCGACNTTAAAGGCTTGCCTTTCCTCCCCCTTCCCCCTCCTAGGCTGGCATCTAAATGCGTGCATTCTCCTAAGATGTAGATGTTTCGCCATTCGCCACTGGCTAGCGACGTATTTAGTTCAATTATAATATTACATTTGTAACCCTGCCCTGAAAGAATAATACACACGAGCCAAGCTGCACTTTTGAAAAGTCCCTAGAATCTGGTGAGTAATGTATGCGAGGGCGTTCCGGTGGTGGTCCGCCATTAAAAATAAACAATGTAAACAACCCCCCCCCCCCNCCACGCCCATTAGGGAGCGAAGGAAACAATATATTATTGATTCCCAAAGATTACGTCATTTATTTTACAATTCTGGTGATTCTGCAGTCAGTATTAGGGAGTAATTAACAATTTATCATCGCTGATCCACGTCTTGGAAGCACTCAACAGCCCTCGTCTGAAGTGTGTGTTCTGTTCGTAAATCAGCACATCGCCCGAACGTTTAATATTTTCATGGGAAAACAAGTTCTTCAAACTCTGCAAAGCAGTTCAAGTGCCAGGTAGGCGGAAACCTTTTAATGTGTTGCGCAAAATAAAAAAACAAAGTTTTTATGCCATGAATTGGGAATAAATCAACAGATTTCCACCAAATTCTTCACACAAGCAGCACTACATAATTTAAGTGGCTGAGACATATATTTTCGAAATTACATCTCCGTAAATATTTCAGGTTAGTAAACCCTACCTATCAAAACATTATAACGATTGCATCCGAAGTTTCATGCCAGCTTATTGTACGAGGTTTTCTGGGTTCGAGTCGCGTGTGTATTTTTTGTTGTCCCACTACTGTTGCTTGTGTTTCTGGTTCAATTTCAAATGATATTGCGGTCAACGAAACGTCAAGGCCTACCTGCAATCTAAGCTTTTAAGAACTTCATTAAAAAAAATTTCACGCATGTAGAGGAAAGTGTCTCATTAGTCATATGAGTGATTTCTTGTTTTTCTTTGTGGTCCTACTGAAGAACAGGTTCTAGGCGCGTGCCAGGTCCCAGGCCTCCACACACTACAACCAAGCATCAGGTGTAGGAGGAACATGCATCAATCGACTAAGCGTGGTTTTGGAGTGCCAAGCCAGCGTTTGTAGCCTGGCTCTTCACTCCGATTGAACTAGGACCAAGCCCCTGGAAGGATCGTGGTAAACCGCCACCGGAGGAAACCCATGACGGTAGACATGCTGGGTGGGTTCTCCATGGCAGGAAGTGAGTGAGTGAGTGAAGATATTTGGGCGGCTCTTAACATCGAGGTGTTGAGAGCCGATGAGGGTGAAGAGAGGTGAGTATTGAGCAGCGCCGGTAGGAATGGGCGGGTGAAACGGGAGATCCTCGAGGAAACCCGCGGACCAACGGCATCGTCCGGCACGATTCCCGCACGCGAAAACCATTCCAGGAAGAGAAATAGAGAGTTCGGGTAGTGTTTAGCATGCATTGTTAGCAAGTGTACGATGGCGAGAGATAAAGAAAGGCGAGCAGGAGGGGCTCGTAATCCAACTGTAAAAGAATCTTGTCCCCGGGTGGTTGCCCGAGTGCGGGCGAGGTCTTCCTTCCTCCCGTATGCCCTCGCAGAAGGAGCGCGCGGCTATGCGTCACGGAGAGAAAAACCCGCGTAACGACGAAGCGAACAGCGAGCTGATAATTGCCTCCCGGGGCCGAGGACGCAGTGCAGTTCTCCAGGCTGGAGATGATTTCTCTGGAGTCCTCGGGCCCGCGCTCGGCTCCGGTATCTGGATTGGATGTCTGGAGCGAGCGCCGCGCGACGGCGGGGAGAGCTTAAGGCAGGGAAAGGAGCCAATTAGATGCCGACACAGGGAAGATTAGCGCTAAACAGGCAGGCGGCATTATAATGGCGCCAGATGGCACTGTCAGCTGCGCCTGGCAGCTCGCCGATTAATCCCGCGTCAAAGGGCCTTTCCGAACCTGATAACAGCCGGCAACTGGTATTGGCTGTGCGGCGGTGAAAACTACTGCACTGCTGGCATATTCACACTTTTTTGATAAAACCTTTGAAAATGCACCCCATGTATGACGTACGTACTTGGTTATTTCCTAAACATGTCATGTATCACAAGCGTTTTATCCACGTGTTAACATAAAACTACCGTATTTTTAGTTAAATTCAACTTTTACTTATATTCCATATGTAAATTATAATATTTCATTTATAATTAATATGAATTAAAACAGGGAGAAAATTTATGTGTTGGTAACGTCTAGTAAGAAATAGTTCTTACGCAAAATATTATTACACTGAGTGGGCACGAATCCGGTGTGTTGTCCCTTGGTGTAATTTTCTAGCTCGGTTAAGTTTTATTTGCGTGAGGCGGAGGAATATCCTGAAAGTAGAACTTTAGCAGGACTTCAGAAAAGGAAGTAACCGTGAATGGACAATAACTCCCTCGTGCTAAGTGAATCGGAGGATCCACATTATCCTGCAGGACACCAGTCTAGTAACTGTTATTTTTTTTAAATACGGATTTGCAGAGTTGTACTATTTTGAAACTACTTATGAAAATAGTACTTGCCATTACCGCACGTATTTTAACATAACCTATGGCTGGGTTACACACAGTAACGTTGGCAGAAAATTATTAAAATAATATATGTGATTAATAGTCTTATTTAAAACAAAACAATTTATTTGGTAGCAAATCAAATCTTTTTTTATATATATTTTATATAGCAGCAAGAGGTAGCATTGTAGTATCATTGTTGTTTCTAACAGTTTCAAATTCATTTGGCGCCTGGTTATTGCTCAAAAGGTTTATAGCAGTAATAATTGTTTTACACATATTGGAAAGATACAACGTAGAGTGTAGAAACAAATCAGTGATCTTAAAATGCACAGTCGACCGTTATCCAACCGTAGCACATTCTGCAAACAGAGAATCCTGTGAAACACATTTTACAACGTTTATATTCAGTAACTTGTTTAAAAGTAGTCCAGTAGTGCGCTGTTACATCTCGTTAATTTGCGAGTGATCTCCAGCTCTGTTGACAAATATTTTGAATCAATCTAAAAATTCACTAGGGTTGTCAGTAGATATGTGCCAAGCCGTCTTCTGTATTTTTTAACTAACGTTTTTACTGCAAACTGATTTTAAAAATTATACGATAGTGTTGGGGGGGGACCCCGGTCTTCATTAGCGTCTTCATCAACACAGCAATCATTATCGTCTTCATTGCTTTCTTCCTTACCTTTTACATCATCAAGTTTCCTTTTCTTCGTGATTGGAGCCTCACTTCAGAAATCATTCATCACATATTCTGGCATAAGCACACCATTTCTTTGAAGTTCGTCTACGGCATATAATAATTTATCTAGTAGGCATGCAGGCCTATATTTGGCACGAACCCACAGTGTAGCACGTTGCATGCCATTAAATTCACCTAAATATCAGTCGTTAACAATGTTTGTATTCCCCTGGTAATCTACTAGCTTAGTATGTAATAGAGTCTGAGATGGTTAAGTCAGATTTTGTACTTTTTAACGAGAAAGCATGTAGGTGAGTGGTAGCCATAACATCCACAATTAAATATGACGCTATAGAGATCGTCACACATTTACTCTTTACTCTTCTCGTGTAGGCGAGCTGGGTCTCCGAACATAAATAATATCAAAATGGCGGCACTGGTGACACATGGCAGCCTGATAGTGATTATGCTGTAGTTCGTGGCCACACCCAGATGTCAAATTGAAAGTCTTCAAACGCATAACTTTTTTTTTCCAGAGAGAGCTATTTCAATACCAACGTTCAGTACTTAGTCCATATGTCATGCTAAATTCATAACAGATGACATCATCGATTTCACCCCGGCGAAAAAATTTATATTTCATGTATGGATTGTCGCGGCCGATATGGGCCCCAGTCACGACTCTCTCTGCTAGAGGTCACGTGACAGTTGCTAACTCACACGCTCCTTGGAAAGATACACTTCCCATATCAGGACTGGGGAAGATGCCCGTTACCCTAGGGCCATGGAGCAGCCGTGACACGGGTGTTCTCTGGAATGAGACTCGCCGTTATTTCCATTTAAGTCAATGTTTTCAAAAAATCATTTTTTTTTATCCAACAGTACAAGATGTCAAGAATATTTTCCAAAAGTTTTAAGACAATCGAAGTAAAACTCTAGGAGAGAGAGAGCCTTTTGAAACTCATCCCATTCGGCTGGATGGGCCGTGAGCATCGCAGGTGTATGGATGCAGGTGCTTAGCTATTGTGGAGGCAGGTGCTTAGCTATTGTTTCGCTCTCTTTCTCTAATCCCTAGGGATCGCCTCATGGAAACATCTTTGAAAAGAGGTTTTATGAGAAATCTTACTGTTACAAACAGAGAGAAGTAATAGCTTGGCTTAGTTTGGCGTTGCTTGTTGAGCCACATGGTTATACGTTCGCGCTGTGATTTTGTACTCATTTTTTTGTAAAATTTAATGCTAAAACAGCAGAGATTGAAGATGCATCTTTCGCAAGCACATCGGCGAAAAAACTTAGAAATCAAAATGAGAAACATGTGCTGGAGGACGCTATNCATTTTTTTGTAAAATTTAATGCTAAAACAGCAGAGATCGAAGATGCATCTTTCGCAAGCACATCGGCGAAAAAACTTAGAAATCAAAATGAGAAACATGTGCTGGAGGACGCTATTCTTCAATATACGATTATAGATTTTTTTTTTTTCAACATTTTCTAGTTTTGTGAAATGCACCAATGTTATAAATAAAAATGGAGAGGAAAAAGTGTGTGATGGGAAAGTTGAATTTAAACAATGTGCAAAATTAGGTCTTGGTTTTAAAATTATGGTGGAGTGTGAAAAATGTAACCCTAACTATATTTCATCATGTCAAAAAATAGGTAAAGCGTATGAAATAAATCGCAGATTTGTTTTTGTTATGCGAATATTAGGCTTAGGTCTTGCCGGATGTAACAAGTTTTGTGGCCTAATGGATATAAGTAGTGCTTTTATAAATCAATCAACGTACGATTTTGATATTAGTAAGATACATGAATGCATAAAGACAATTGCCGAGATACTTTTTTACTTAGCTGCTAAAGTAGAAAAAAATTTCACGTGTGATGAAACTGGGGTTAAAGATATGACAGATGCTACTGTATCAGGCAATGGCACTTGGAAAAAGCGCGGGTATTCATCATTATATGAGGTGTCTACTTTGATTGGCTATTATTCTGGAAAAGTTTTGGATGTATTTGTAAAAAGCTCATATTGTAAATTATGTGAGACTTGGCAGAAAAAAAGATACGGCAGAGTTTGAAGAGTGGCATGCAAATAATTTATCAAAAAAAACGAATGCAGTGTCAATCACCAAGGACCAGCTGGTAATATGGAAGTAGCATCAATTGCTGCAATGTTTCAACCCTCGTTTGAAAAATACGGCCTAAGGTACGTTAATTATATTGGAGATGGGGACTCCAAAATATATACCAGAATTATAGGTAAACTGATAGATAAATTAACAGTTTATTACGGACTGGCTGTAAGAAGGAATTGTGATTCAGAACAAAAAATTAAGAACGCTATATGGGCAACTTACTTCCATTATAGCTCAACCGACCAAAACCCACAGCACGAAAAGTGCCCGAGCGGCGCTGACTCATGGTGCGCTTGGCAGCTGCTTCAGCTACAAATGCTCTGTCATCATTCAAGCACGATAACATGCCATTGCCGAGTGATGTTTTATCAGCTATCAAGCCCATTTATGAAGAGCTTAGTAAGGATGTGATTTTGGAGGGGTGTGTTGGTGGCTTCGCGCAAAATAATAACGAGAGTCTGAACCAGCTCATTTGGAAAATCACTCCAAAATACTTCCTGCTCGTTTAAAAATAGTGGAAATTGCTGCACTAATCGCTGCCTGCACTTTCAACAAAGACACCTCAGCTTTATTAATTTTTTTGCACGATATGGATACAAACTTGGCCGAAATAGCCACGATTATGCGCAGAAAGATGATGAACATCACATCTTCTTAGCTGAGAAGAGAGCTGAGGCTGGGACTCGAGAGGCAAGAATTCGCCTCAGGCAAGAGCAAAAGGATGCCCTGGATATTGTAGCTGCAGCAGGACCTTTGCTTTATGGGGCTGGAATCGATGATTCCATGTAAGTAAAAAAAATCTCCCCTTTTTTTTTCTTTTGTCACTTTTTTCTCAAAACTGTATTTTTGAAGCCGGTGGACACGATTTCTCAAAAACTAACACACCGATCTTGTTGAAATTTTGCACACTTCTTCTAGATAGTATTGACTAGTGCTTGAACGAAGATTTTTTTTTTTCTTCCATCACAACATATTTTACAATGCAATACATGGTCTAGATTTGACCAAAAATCGTACTTTTTGCATAAAACTCTGCCAAAAATTCAAATTTCCATTATTTTTTTTTTTTTATCCTTCGTACAATTAAGTAGCTATAAATGACCGGTTACAAAACACCTGGCTAGAAAGAGGGAGCAGGGAGCCATTGATAATATAAGACAGCATCTCAGTCCCAAAAAAATGCTATTTGTAGCTGTTTTTCGCTCGAAATGGGACGTTTTTCCCCCCAAAAAAAGCCTTGTTTTGCCCAAAATTTCCCGTTTTCCCCTAAAAATGTCTCGAATTCGGCCAAAAAAAAGTAATGGTTTGTTCTCATTAAACACACAGCATCCAGCAACTCCCGGATGAAAATGCCCGGCTACCGAATGAAAACGCCCACCAAGGTCACCATAAATAGTTTCCAGATTCCTCACAAGCGCTAGCGCTCGGCGCCGATCATGATAGTTCCCAGATCGCTCACCCATACATCCCAGCGCTCGGCGCCGATCATGATAGTTCCCAGATCGCGCACCTATGCATCCAAGCGCTAGCGCTAGGCGCCGAACACGGGGGACCAACAAAGACCGTAAAAAAAATTGTTTTGTATAAATTTATTGGTCGATGGGTTTTCTCGGGGATCTCGCTTTTCCCCTGCCCTTGAAATCCGGCGCCACCTCGCTTCACCCTCGTCGGCTCTCAAGACCTCAATGTTAGGAGCCGCCCCCCAAATCTCTTCAGTCGCTTTCTAGCTCGTGAATATCTGCAAATGTGTACAAGATGAAAGACTTTTTGTTCATGATGCCATCGACCCAATGACTGGACTGTTCACGGTTTATTTAGCACTTCTGAAAGCTTTGATTAAGGTATACTTTTCTCCTAGTTTTGTATTCATACGCTATATGAAAAAAATTACAAGAGGCTGATCACTTTATTCATGCGCCTGTTAAGTAAAAACTAAATGTATAGTCTATTCGCAGTATCCTCACACTTTTTAAAACCAAACAGTTGAGAAATCATCCCATGTATGACATGCTTGCTTGTTTTCTGAATATGTCACCTATCACAAGTGTTGTATACTTCTGTTAACATAAATGTGTTTTATTTCTGGTTAAATTAAAAATTTACTTATATTTTAAATATAAATTACAATCTGGTTAAATTAAAATTTTACCTATATTTTAAATATCAATTACAATACTTTATTTATAATTAATTAAAACACCTAGTAAGAAAAAGTTTTCACTCAAAATATTATTAAACTGACTGCGTACGAATGCGAAGCGTATTGAGGTTGCTGCATGATGGTTTTAAATTATCTCTAAGGATAGCTAACAGATAAAGGAATCTAGAAAAAAAAAAATTTTCATACAATTCATTTTATTAAAATAATGTTATACATTGTAAATAAAAGAGGATTAAAACAGTCACTTTATGATTGGCCGACTGCTTTCAAAAGCAAGAGTAAGAGCGACGACAGGTTGACTACACGACGTGTGTTCGGCGATGTTCCTGGCTGGCGGTGCAATGTACTGAAACACGAGTCTGCGGCAGTGATGTTAGTAACACACTTCTGTAGGTGGGCGGGAGTCAGCGCCTAGCGGCTCGTTGTCAGCGCTGAAAAAATAAGCAAACTGATAACATTCAAATAATTCTTTTTAATAAAATCATGGCAATCGACATCTTTCTCTGTCGGCGTTGCACTGGTTTTCTCAGGGTACCACCGGCGAGGATTTGGATTTACCTGAGATAAACCCCCACACTGCGTTCAATTTTGGTGGAAAACCAGTGTACTGAGTATAAGTGAGTAGTACCACTTTTGCTCGACGCAAGGAACTGCGCGGCTCTGCTGCTCAGACCTAGTGTCTGGGGAAAATTGGTGCTGAGTGTTGCCCCCCCTCAACGTGGGCGGGTGGTGACAACGAATCAAGGCAATAAGTCAGCCGAGTGTTTAAAACCACTAGTGTGCTGCTTCAAGTCCCTGATCGGCTAAGTGGGCAACACTAGAAAAGGGTAAAGACAGCACCTGAGTGGGGCGGTGGTTTCCGACCACTTGCCCCAGCCGAGAGGCTCGACCTCTAGAGGCTGAGACCTCAAAGTGTAATATGGCAACATCAAGGGAAAATTGGTACATTTTGTACCAATCTCCCCCGGAAAAAGCTTATGGTGGCCCGCTACCGGAGAGAAAGCTCTTTGTAGTGACAGCTACCCAGAGAAGCAAGATAGAAAGGAACAATGCCATCTACTACCTGCAAAGGTTGCTGGATGGCCACACAGCATGGGACCAAGTCCTCTCTCCTTCCAAGGAGGAGGCCGACTGGCTAAGGAAAGTCTACCCCCTTGTCTGGGGACAGGACCTAAAAGTAATGGTCAAAACTATCAGTGAGAGCTATGAGAGGGGCAGCGTGGGCGACGCTGGCTCCGCGCAGGCACAGCCACAAGACCAGGCTGAGAAAGCAAAAGAAGTAGCAGTAACGGAAATAGAGGAAAACGGGAGTGGTGCCCCCGTTGAAACAGAAACAGCAGAAACAGACTACGAGTCTATTCAGACCGAGGCGTCTCTGATGTTGGAAGACATCACAGAGTACGTCACAGACGACCGGAAAAAGGTAACAAAGGAGTGTGGGAACTTCCTCCTCCCTAGGATCCTGCGTCTAAAAGCTCTATTGGATATGCAGTTGCTGCGTAATAGCACGCTGCGCGCAGAAACCAGAGGGTTAAGGGATAAAGTGCGAACCCTGGAGAGAGTTACCCCAAGGCAACCTCAGCCGGCACCTAGTGCCAGCGCAAAAACGAAGGAGCTCTCATTCTCTGGCATTGTCAAAGAACAGAGAGAAAACAAAGGGAAAGAACAGATCACCTCAAACCAGCCTGAGGAGTGGCAGGTGGTCCAGGGGAGGAGAGTTGGACAAAGAAAGACAGTGCTGGTCTACCCAAAGGAAGGTGAGGGAAAGTCAGAGGAGACGGAATATGAGACAAGTCGGAAAGGGCAGGGTTTTGTTAGAGGCAGAGGACGAGGAAACTCTCCTCAAACTAAAGAACAAGCAAAGGATGGAATAACTTGGGTTGAGGGTGCAGGACCCCAAGAGGCGAGGCCCGAAATTGATCATTTTCGATGTGCCTAGGGAATATGACACCCCTGAGTTTCTGACCACCTTGTGTGATCAGAACTTTAGGGAATCCCGGATAGGGAAGGAGGAATTTTCCAAGAACGCCTCAATCCGGTTCCGAACTGGTCCAAGGAGCAACAAAGAAAAGGTAAATGTTGTCCTTGAAACAACTCCCGCTCTGAGACGACTCCTCATAGCCGAGGAACTTGTGTATATCGGCTTCCAGCGGTGCAAGGTGAGAGATTACCTTGTACCCGCAAGGTGCTTCCGCTGTCAGGGTTACGGACATGTCAAGGATAAGTACAAATCTCCTTTCTGGCTGTGCCGAAGTGGGACATAAGTACAGTGAATGTACAAGACAGTCAGAACCCGCAAAATGTTTCAACTGTCATAAAGACAAAAACCGTGAGGTAAATCACAAGGTCGGTTCTCTGGATTGCCCTGTTCATCAAAAGATGATCGCGTTAGAGCTCGAAAGGACCCAGTATGACTGAGTGTCATGCGCTGCTACACGTCGGGCAAATCAACCTGCAAAGGGCAGCAGTTCCAACAATGGAACTGCATCGAGTTGGACAGGAGCAAAATCTGGACCTGGTATTGATGCAGGAGCCCTACCTGCTTCATGGGAAAATACCAAGCCTTCCCGGTCGCTTTGTCATGTTCGGGGAAAAACCAATGGCTGCTATTTGGGTTAGGAACCCCAAGGTATGCTATATCCCGCTGGAGGCTCTGTCAAACACGCATCATGCGTGTTTGAAACTGGAAATGGGGGGAGGGAGTATGACGATTGTATCGTCATACTTCCAACCAAGTGACCCACTGGATAAACACCTCTCTCAATGGGAGATGATCATTCAAAGAGCCAAGGAAAGGAGAATAATATTCGGTGCGGATATCAATTCATACTCAGAACTCTGGAATTCCCCAGTGACGAACGACCGGGGAGAGGAGGTAAACAGGTACCTGACTGAGAAAAATCTGCAGGTTGTAAACACACCAGGCCATCAGGCGACATACAGATCGCCAGCCCACGATACAGAATCGTATCTAGACGTAACAGTAGCTACACCGCATGCTCTCGGAAGTATTGGGAATTGGAGAGTTTCTGACGAGGTAGAGAGCGACCACAAAATGATTCTGTTTACCATCCGGATGAAAGGAGGTGAGGGAAACGGACCAGAGCACCCAAGATATATAACAGCGAGAGCCAATTGGACCCTCTTTGACAGAGTGCTGCTGAAGGGGCTGGATAATTACAAGACCCAACTGAACAGTTTGACAACAAATCAAAGGGCTGAGACTCTGGTTGAATGTATCATGGTGGCCTGCAGGGAAGCAATTCCCCAGGTCACAAGGAAAGTACCTCATCACCCCTGGTGGGATGATGAGCTAGAAAGGATGAGAAGGCAGGTAAAGAAGTCCAGGAAGTACTTCAAAAGAGTGTATCAACCAGAGCTCAGAGCCAGCGCAGTTAGGCGGTACAATGTTCTTAGAGGGGACTACCGGCGAACGCTCCGTAAAAAGAGGCAGCAAGCGTGGAGAACGCTTGTAACAGAAAGGGGAAATGAGGACCCATGGGGCCTGGTCTACCGGATGGTGTCAGGAAAAATCAGGAGAAACGAGGAGCTTCCAGCTCTTGAGTCGGATGGAGTGTTGCTGCAGTCCTTCGAGGAAAACGCCAGGCACTTGATGAAAGTCTTGTTGCCTGACGACTCTCAGATAGGGGAGAGTGGCTACCACAAGGAAATCCGTGAAAACGCAGTATTGGAGATCAGGACGGAGGACACAGCACCGTTCCATATGGAGGAACTAAACACGATAGTTCGGAGGATTAAACTCAAGAAAGCCCCAGGTATGGATGGCCTGACAGGGGAAATGTTGCTACGAGCTTATCCAAGGATGAGAACTGAAATGCTTGATCTGTTCAACCATTGTCTGGGAACAGGAGTATTTCCCGAGTGCTGGAAGAGAGGGCTTCTCAAAGTCATCTTTAAAGGTGCCGGGAAGAACCCGAGAATGGCCAAGTCGTACCGCCCCATCACGCTGCTATCTGTGATGGGGAAAGTCTTGGAGCGTCTGGTGAACAGGCGGCTCATGGGTTACCTGGATGTAGTCCAAGGTATCCATGCAAGACAGTACGGCTTTATCAAAGGGAAAAGTACAGAAAAGGCCATAATAGACATGGTGAACCAGGTAAGACAGTACGAACACAAGTACGTCTTGGCAATATCTTTGGATATCTCGGGAGCATTTGACAATGCGTGGTGGCCGCAAATCTTGTGGCAGCTACGCTTGTTGGAGTGCCCCAGAAATCTATACGGACTGATCAAGGATTTTCTAAACGAAAGAACGTGTCAACTCAGATTGGGGGAACATACTGAGTTTAAAGTGCTAACCAAAGGGTGTCCCCAGGGATCCGTCCTTGGCCCGATACTGTGGAACATCATTTTCGAGGGACTGCTGCGGCTAACACTCCCGGATGGCTGCGTGATCTACGGATACGCGGACGATGGACTACTGCTAATACCAGCTTGGTCACGGCGAGAGTTGGAGGAGAAAACGGAAAGAGCACTCGAAAAGATCACCACATGGGCCGTGAACTTCAAATTGGAGTTCTCGGTCGAGAAAATGAATGGGATTATTCTAAAGGGGAACCTCCAACGCAAGCCGGTGATCAGATTCGAAGGACGAGTTGTAAAACTCGTCCAAGAAATGAAGTATCTAGGCGTGATACTGCAGACCCGTCTCGCTTTCCAAGGACACGTACGCTATGCGGCGAACAAGGCCGTTGTAATGTTCCAACGACTCAGAGCTGTGGCACCTGCCAACTGGGGACTCGGCTACCACACGCTGAAACTCATGTACAGGTCAGTCTTCTTGGCCGTGGTGACATACGCCGCTGGTGTATGGTACCCGGAGGTTGACAAGGAACATACCCGGAGAAAGGTGATCAGTGCGCAGCGTGCTGCGTTACTGGCCATCACAAAGGCCTACAGGACAACTTCAAATGATGCCTTGCAAGTCTTGGCAGCAGAACTCCCTCTCGATCTTTTCATCAAAGAACGTGGTGAAATAAGCAGGAGAAAATGGGTGGATTCCATCCGCCCCGAGGAACAGAAAGCAATTAGGGAGAGATCCATCAACACCTGGCAAGAGAGATGGGAGAAATCGGAAAAGGGAAGAATCACCTTCGAGATCTTCCCGGATGTCCGGCTGAGGCTGTCGCTGCGGTGGCTTACTATAGGTCACTACAGTGCGCAGTTTCTGACCGGACATGGAAACTACAAGGCGAAGTTGTCCTCGTTTGGCCTAGTACAAGATCCAGACTGTGTGGTGTGCGGGGTATCTGATACCTCGGCCCACCTCCTCCATGACTGTCCGAAAATCGAGGACTTACGGTCCTCTTTTGAAGGCAGTCACGGCCAGGTCGACCTCCGTGGTATGCTCTCGGACAGGGTCCTTGCACCAAAAGTGCTTGAATTCCTGACCGAGGCAGGTAAAAGGAATGAGGAATTCGACGTGTGGTGGCTGAGCCAAAGTCTCAACCAGTCACTGGGTGTGGGCAGGGATTCGGATCCGGAGAACTCCGACCTTGAAAATGTCTAGTCACTTGTTTCCCACAGTGATTCTGGAGAATACCAACCCAGACTGCCCTACACCGGAGCCCAGCCGTAAGATGGCACCAATAGTGCATCAAGCCCAAGTGCCCAAGGTCTCCGAGTCGACCGTCTTCCTGGTTGACCTGGATGACCCAACCCCGAACTCGACAACACCAGATGAGACAAATCCAGAGGGGCCAAATGATGGATGGCCTTGCGCCTGGTATCCAGTTCTGTATGTAAGGGAGGGACTTGCTCATGTTGCGAGCAACATGAGCAAACTCCTAAGGGACCAGAGGCGGAGAGCCGCCCACGCTATCAGGAAGCCAAGAATAGTGGAGGAAAGAGACACGGAAGAAGCGAAACAGGAAAGAGCGGAAAGAGAAGTCTCTCTCCTCCAGGCCAAGGTAAGGAGGAACGAAATGGTTCCCCGTACTGATAGAATTTTCACGATCGACTGGCCTTCTGATAGGAACACTATCGATGCGTCAGTCCAGGCATGGCCCGTGGGAGCCCACCCGAAAGAACCGTGGGAACTCTACGACGAAGTCGTAAGAGGAGCCCAACTTTCCAGACTGGAGGAACCACCAATCCTGATGGCAGCAGTTGCCCTGCTGGTTAGATCTATGGACGGGGGTGAGAAGATCCTCTTCCCCCACATGGAGTGCGTGGACAGGCTCACCGTCGCCCAGGTGGGTCTGCCTACGAACACGGAGGCACTTCTGAGCCTGCTCAAGGAGTGCTTCTGGAGAAGGGGGGAAGAATTCAACCCGTCTAAGATCTACAAGGATGCCGCTCGCACGTACGGGAGGCTGTACTTTGACTGCAGTAAGCCCTTCACGGGGTACACTGTGGTCAGGTGCTAGTCCTTCTCCTCGGGCGGCTCCTTACAAAAACACCGGATGCGACAATAACCCGAATGTGACCCCATTTCCTGGATAAAATTCGTTTTGTTCCAGGAAATACCCAGAGATAACGACCCCAGCGATGGACCCGGAATGTGATTTTGGAAGTCGGATGGATCAACGCGAGTTTTTCCAAGGAATGGACGAGGCCGAAGGCCCGAGAATGGTAGTTGAATGGGTGTAATTTAAAGTATGAATGAATCGAACGTCTGCAGTGTGGTATAGATAACGCTCTTTACAACCAGGGGCGAGGAGGCGGGAAACAATCCTGGCTACCAGCTGTTTCTCAAATCTTAGTCCGACAGAGCCTGGTTGCACTGGGCCGAGAATGTGCTAAGGGATGCCGTCATACTTAATTTTTCGTGTGTAGGACAAGCGCGAGCGCGGTAGTGTATAAATGTCATGTGTAAGTATTTAGCTTTTANCGCGGTAGTGTATAAATGTCATGTGTAAGTATTTAGCTTTTAGTAATTTAAATTATTTTCGGATCAGTATGACGGACTCAAAATTCAAAGTTCCCGGTGGCGCCCTGCGAAACAAAAGAGCCGATCTAGCTTTTGTTTGTGGGAGTTAAAGTACAGTAGAAAGAAGCACTCCTGGTATGACCTTTTAATAGGTATCGGCCACCAGGAGGGGAGGTTTGGTGAGGAAAGCGCCGGTTCCACCGGGAACTTTGTCGGCGTTGCACTGTTCTAAAACCTCAGGCAGCGTCGACAATGTAAGTAACTCACCTCTGTCGGCGAGCGAGCACTTCTGTCGGCTGCACGACGGACGTTTGGCTCTGTTCCTGGCTGACTGCACGTCCGGTGTTCGACACTGCATGCTGGCTGAAAAAAATCACATCACATTTAAATAATTTTTTTTTTTTTCACGTCTACAACTGCATGCTACACCGGGGACGAGATGTTCGGTCGGACCCCCTCGGCCGCAACACCGGTTGACGGCGCTGAAAAAAAATATTAGTCACATAATAATTCTTTTAAAAAAATCATAACATCTGCATAGTGTACAGTCTGCACTGTTCTCAAACACCAGACTGCATCGTCAATGTTCTAAAAAAAACGCCACAGGACGTCGACAATGTACAGGTGTTCGACGTCTGGCTACACGTTCACAGCTGGAAGTAGATGTTCAGCCGAACCTCGTTGGCAGCGCTGAAAAAAAATAGTTACATCCAAATTAAAAAAAATCGAGACATATTATTCTGCACCGCGCACCGTAGGTAAAATTAAATAATCTTGTTGATGGGTCAAAAATTGAAAATAAATTAGTTATCATTTTCAGTATTGTGCTGTTCTGAAGCACTAGATTCTGCACTGCGCACCGTATCAGACNTTAGTTATCATTTTCAGTATTGTGCTGTTCTGAAGCACTAGATTCTGCACTGCGCACCGTATCAGACAGCGTCGGCAATGTTCTTAAATGTTAGTAACTCGCCTCTGTTGACGAGCAGGAGGTTGGCGTCGTAGGACCTGGGGGCC
Source organism: Clitarchus hookeri (assembly GCA_002778355.1). Classification (NCBI taxonomy): domain Eukaryota; kingdom Metazoa; phylum Arthropoda; class Insecta; order Phasmatodea; family Phasmatidae; genus Clitarchus; species Clitarchus hookeri. The sequence continues at coordinate 79,567 of NQII01001703.1, forward strand.
GGCAGGAGGTCGACATCGGGGACCTGGGTGATGGCAGGAGGTCGACATCGGGGACCTGGGTGGTGGCAGGAGGTCGGAGTCGTGTGGCTGAACCTCGTTGACACGTTGACAGCAGTCGTCGTGGGATGTCAGGCGTCGTAACCTAGTTGACGATGCTGAAAAAAATATTAGTAACTCCTCAAATAATTAACAACAGGATATGTGTCGTGCTCTGTCGGCGATGCCCAGCGCTGTTCTGAAAAAAAAAAATATATATATATGCACTCAAACTTAGGTTACCTCTGTTGGGAGAGTGAGAGTAGTGCGCTAAATCATAACAGGAGAATGTGTGAGGCAGCGCTGCACCGACACGTGAGGGCTGGGTTGACGGCAGGGCGGGCGCTGAATAAAAATATAGTAACTATGACACCACCCAAATAATTTTTTTAATAATCACGATGATATTCTGCATAGCGCTTCGTCGAGACGTGCAGCTGGGTTGACGGCAGGGCGGGCGCTGAAAAAAAATATAGTAACTATAACACCACCCAAATAATTTTTTTAAAAATCACGATGATATTCTGCATAGCACTTCGTCGAGACGTGCGGCTGTGTTGATGGCAGAGCGGGCGCTGAAAAAAAATATAGTAACTATAACACCACCCAAATAATTTTTTTAAAAATCACGATGATATTCTGCATAGCACTTCGTCGAGACGTGCGGCTGTGTTGATGGCAGAGCGGGCGCTGAAAAAAAATATAGTAACTATGACACCACCCAAATAATTTTTTTAAAAATCACGATGATATTCTGCATAGCGCTGCGTCGACACGTGAGGGCTGGGTTGACGGCAAGGCGGGCGCTAAAAAAAAATATAGTAACTATGACACCACCCAAATAATTTTTTTTTAAATCACGATGATGATATTCTGCATAGTGCTTCGTCAAGACGTACAGCTGGGTTGACGGCTTGCACCTGCACACACTCTCACACAAGTGCACGCACACACAAGTGCACACCCAGGCACACATCCACGAGCAGAGCCATACATACACGTACATATATATATTATGCATATGCAGACATACACATGCTCAGGCACACACCCAACACACACGTATATACATATGTATACATACACATGCACACATTCACATCCAACATACATGCATATACATATGTATACACACACATGAGCATATCCAACATACACAGGTATACATATGTATAAACGAGGGCACACACGAGCACACCCAACATACATGCATATACATAAGTATACACACATGCACACACAAGCACAGCCAACATACATGTGTATACATATTTATACACTCACGAACACACAAGCACACCCAACATATGTGTGTATACATATATATACCCACACACACACACATGCATGCATGAGCACACACACACACACACATCACTTACCCTCAGCATCATTGCCCTCCCACTTACCATCGGCATTAGCATGCAGATGGGTCCCGGGCTTGGGACTGGGCAGTACACTATTCCTCTGGCATTACCAATTGATAATGACATAAGTATAGTGTACAGGCGGGTTACAACGCCAAAAATAAAAGACAACCCTCCTAAAGAAAACAAAGCGGACTAAGGAACGTACAAATAGATAACATCATAGGGAAATTACTACTGAAGGGAAGGTTACAAGTATGATGTTGCTTACGATGTTTCTAATGAAGATCACAGCCTAAAAGTGAGCAAAGGAACAGGTGAGTGAAAATGAATAAAGTCAATACATTAGACATTGCGAAGGTGTTAGCTACCTGCGCTTCTTGCAAATGTATAGAGAAAAATGTAACTTTAAAAAATAATTATTATAATCCATTCACGGTATCTTCGATACTTTTGAAAAGAACCTTTGAAAAATCACCCTAGGAGTTACATGTTGAATTGGTTATAAAAAAATTGTATATGTAAAAAGGTTGTGTCTTGCTTTTAGCAAATTGGTTGTTTTAAGTTTTAAGTATATTTTTTCAATAAATTATAATAATTTGTTAAAAGTCCGTACGAATTAACAACGGATTTTGAAGGGACATGTTGGTTATAGCTGAAAAGAAATAGTTCGTAGGTTAAATATTAATATGTATAAATTTAATGCCGTAATTGTAAAGTTAATATTGCTAAACTATATATTTACATTTTTACGTAGCACTCATGGGTAAAGATTTCACTGTTATTAATTGAAATTATATAAATTTCAGTGTCTGTCCAGCGGACTCATAAACTCCATCTTGTCCGTTTGGGCACGTTGTTTTCAGAAGTATAACCACGCCATATTGGATATTGGAGACGCTGAATTGCGGTTATAAAACTAACGTAACACATTCTTTCTACTTATAAGATAATTCTAGGTTAAGATGTAATTTTGGTATTAGCGTTGTTATTTCTGCAGTTTATCTTTGTAAGTTTTAAATAAACGTGCAAAATATAGAAAGGCATTTGAATATTTCCGTTACGTAATTCCCTTCGCAATCCTTAACAGAAAAACATATTTTAAAAGAATGAAAAGGAATCGATTTGTGGTCAATAACTGATAATCGATTATTTTCGAAAGCTTTATGTGGAGCGTAAGAGATAGCAGCACATTAGTGTTGGCTTACACCATAAAGAGAATATAGCAGAAACGCAGCGTGCTAGTGTTTTGATGTTGTGGCAGTTAAATGAGACAGTTTCTTGATGGAAAAGCGATGTACATACACCGCAGGTTTAAAAATGAAAGTGATTTTGTTCGCTGAAGAGTTTGGAAATCGAGCCGCGGGCCGTGAATTCGTAGTAAATGAAACGTTAGTGCGGGGCTGGAGGAATTTTTCTCACTTATAAGTCGCCCCCGAGTTTTCAATAAAATTTTTTAAATAAAATGTGCGACTTATATGCGATAAAATAGAATAAATGGTACCCATTTATCACAGTGAAATCTTTAACCTGAGTGCTACTTCCAAAAGTTTATTATGTAAAATTTAACTTTTTCCTTATACCAATTATGTAAATAAATCTTAATATAATAAGTAAACTTTAATTAAATTATATAATTAACAGTTCCGATATATACTTCAATCTACCTTTTTGTATGTATTACAATATTTTGCTAAATTGATTAGCATTTTTTAGACATTTGGAGAATTTTATTAAAGTATATGACAGTTAAGATTTGCATGGCATTGTTTCTCTTCAAAAATAAATTTTGGTAGTTCCCACATGGACACTGTTAACAAAATATTTGACAGTTCCCACATGGCACTGTTTATTTACAAAACATTTGACAGATGTCACATGGCAATGTTTTGTATACATACTGCGGAATGATACATAATCGGCTCCCTGAAAGTAGATCTTTAGCAGGGCTTCAGAAAATCTTGAAGTTACCGTGAATACATTATATGTGAATGTATACATCTGTATAGCTTTTGTCAAGTATGATATATTAACTGTTACGAAGGTGACAATAGCCCGCGCTTCTTGCAAATGACTAAAATTATGCAAATGTACTGATGTATAGCTTACAATATCTGACAAGAATTACATGAACTATAGTATGCTACCCGNTCTGACAAGAATTACATGAACTATAGTATGCTACCCGCCTGCATACTTTCCAAGATCAATATGATACACGAGAAATGAAAGCGCTTAACCCGAGGAGAGGAACTGTTTCCTGCTACACATCATGACCATCCAAAGATGTCTGTCCCAGATATGCTTTCTCATGTAATATTATATCCATAGGGGACAGTATGTATTGCATCGTCCAGGATCTTTCGCTTATCATCCATCCAAGAAAGAGCCAACTTGCTGGTACATTCATTACATAAATCATGCTGGTATGATCTAATACTATTGGCCCGTACTCTCATTTCCTGTTGTGACATTAGGATACGTTTTTAATCTTTAAAGGTAATAGTATTCTTAACAACACTCTTCTGTACGCCTTTCACTCGCTTTACTACTTTATCATGACATCTACATGCATAAAGCTTTGCCCTCAGCCCGACAAACTCTACCATGTCATTGCCTCCACACTCATCTTTAAATTTATCAATAACTTAAGCATTAGCAGGTGAGTAGCAGGGATGAGTGGGAGGGTAGGAACTAGTATCAAACTCTGACATAAGTGTTGGGTCCGAGGCAAGGTCACTGTAGAAGTCACGACATGCAATCTCCATAATATAGGAATCTGTGTCTGTATATACCAGACTCACGTCATTGCCATACAGCGCTCTCATTATATCATAGTAAAAGTGATACATTAACGTTTCGGATAGGTCAAGTACAGCAAACCCCGCATATATTGGCTTATTAAATATAATACATTCATGTTCCAATTTTACCAGCGATAATTTTTCATTATATATTGTTCTGCATTTGAAAGTCGGTTTAGCGATAAGCTTCTCTGCACGCCAATCACAACACACAAGTTCCATGCATTGACGTTTACGTTTGTTCTCCATGAGTTTGCAGTACATAGCATTGTTCATGAGCTTATAAAAGTCTTTCTCAAATGCATTTGTTGCTGCCTGACGTTTCTCTGTGTTGAGTTCAATAGATGGCTTCAGCCATGACTTCTGATTGAATTGAAGCACCCGATGTATATTCTTCAACTTCAACCCATGACCTAATGCCTGCTTGAGATTAACATAATGAACTATATAGTTTCTCTTTGTCTCAAGGGTTGTTTTAAGTTTAGTTTGTTTAGATCCGGGGGGCACTCGTTTACCAGCAGGAACGGTAGATCTTTATGTGCATCATGGAGTGTGGTAGGATAATCTACATCAACATCCAATATGTATCCAACATCGCCATCGTCCGGTACGCTCATAACATCAATATTTGTACTGACCCATTTGAAACCACTATATGGCAATAGTAAAGACATCGCCCGTCCATATAAATTGTTAGCATCTACATACTGGAGGTATGTAGAAGGCTTGCTGGCATCATATGTCTCAGGAACATACATATTGTTTGCTACTACATGCCGTCTAATACACTGGGCTCCTCCTACCCGGATACCTGCCTCGAGAAAGAGATGGATGTCATAATCTGTGAGCAGTTCCAACTCGACTCGGGTCTTGCATAGCATCGCGTCGAATGAAAATCCGGGGGCACTCACATATCGAGCACAATCAAGGCCGTATGTAGTGAGACACAGCTCCCGGAAATTCTCAAATACATCACATAACAGTAACACATCAGTCTTAAGGTACAGTTCAGAGCAATCTTGCAGTGTACGGCAACCAAATGTTGACCATACAGTTTGTGCATGCTGATAATATACTTCACTAATGCTACATCCCGTGAGGCGGTTGTAAAAGGTTGTAATTGATGGTAGCTGTAGCTCGACGAGTTTCCCCCATGAACTAACATAGTCATATGGGAAGACACCTTTCCTACTAACCAACTTGAATTGTTCATCAGTGAAGAATTTTGCTGTTGTATTGAACCCACTTGAAGGAAGGTTCTGCGCAAGTGCTGCGAGGCTGGCCGACATGAATCTGAAAGTTTCTATAAACTGAATTGAGAATCTACCGTCTAAAATTTTGCTAAATGTGATTACTTTTTCCTCTGTGTGGGGAATAATGAAGATATTCTGTCAATCATAACCAAGATATTTAATAATGAAATTAGTATCATATGATAAATTGTGGAACAGGATTGGCAATCTCTGTGGGAGACGACGAAGCAAGTTGCAGCTATTGCATGCCGCCCCAATAAAGCTACCGGTAAAATGATTATGATCATGAGCCTTGTGGTTATTGATAGCGAAGGGTCCGGAACAATGACAGCAGTTGGTAGATAGAGAATAGTTAGTCTGTTCGTTAGAAGTTAGTGGTTGCATAGGTATGGACTGGGCATATATATCCTTCACTAGATGACCAATTCTAACAACTTCCTCCGTGAATTTCTGTGCTGCATCTTCTCCTGTGTACAATATCACATCGGTAGCTAGACTAGCTGTCATGTAGGCTGGTATGAGGTTGTTATCTACCTGGACATAGATACCATAGCTGTATGGTTCATGCTTTTGGTAGCTATAGGTATACGACTCCTCCGGGTTTGGCTGGCATGACTGAACTGGTACCAACATAGCTTCAAAATCAACATATATCACAATAGGTACCTTATCAGTGTTTTGATAGTTCTGAAATGTCAACACAAGAGGCCTGTCATTCACTAATTGAGGCATGTCAGCACGAACTGCAGAGTGATGATTGCAGTATCTCTGGTGTTCAGCCAGCGTCACAGCACCAGACATCCCCGACACTCGTATCCTATTATCAAACCCCTTGAGACATATTTTACAGAAAATGATTGTATGTTCATAGCCAGTCACTTGGGAACCTATCAGTCTTGAGAAATTAGATATGAAACAGTAGTGGGAATTTTTGCTGGTTGTCATCAGAAGTAGAAGGTCAAAGTGCTCAGCCTGTTCTTCTTTCGACACTCGTACAGGTACCACCTTCTGATGTTCGTCTAGAGCATAAACATTAATACTTACACCAGGATTGTTCTTCTCAAATGTTGATATCTGACGCAGGGGAGTGGGGAAGTTTATCCCACTGAAGTTGAATCTCCCCTCCAGGTCAGTATATCGCTGGTTGACACGTGCAGGATTCCCACCCTCTACATATCGGGCTAGGAGGGCCCATTTGAAGCACTGTTGATCTTGGTTGCATGGGTTAATAATAGCTTACTTGGCTTTACATTTTGCAGGCAGGGCGATGTATGAGGAAGCTCTCAATGGGTCGAGCTTGTTAACACATAGCTGGACACGTCTCACACATGTGAGGGTCCAGCCACTGCCCTTGCCCATGTACTCGTCCTCAAGACATATCTTCACTATGGCTGCCGACACAGCATCTTCAATATCATCGACATTGTAGAGTGGAACGTTCTTCGTCTTGAATGCATGGTGATCGGTCTCGGAGTCGTGAGGGTCCTGGCTTTCCATAAACGCATTCAAGAAAAAGATTAAATTTAACAGCACCCTGATCTTCAATCTCCTGCTCTAACTGTCCAATAATGTTGTTCTTTATTCTTTCAAGATAACTGCAAATATCATCTGCTTCACTTAAAGTGTTCTCTGCAACATAAGTCCTCATGATACCCTGAAATGCTCTCTCTGCCTCCACGAATCTGTATGCATTGCACTTACCGCTGACGATGAAGGACCTCCGGCGAGATCTTCCCGCAGCAGCAATACTACGGGCTGGTATGGACTCTGACTGCTCTGCTGTCAGTTGAGGTATTTTCGCCAGTGGTGGAGCACCAGTGCCTTCACATTTAGCTCTGTGTGCGCGCAGATTATTTGCTCGAGTAAACTGTCTGCTACAATTCCCGCATTCCAGTTTTTTAGAATCAGAATTCGTCCAGCATCAATGTTCATGACGACGAGCAGCTTCAGTAGAGTTGAAGTGCTCAGTGCAGAACGCACAGTAGATCGACGTAGTATGCCTAATCTGTCCTGCGCATGTTGCCAGATGATCGGCAAGTTTATCAGTGCGAGCGTACGTCACACCACACCTGTGACACATATTCTGTGGTATATCCCTGAAAGGATTCAGGGAACAGGCGAGTTCATGCCGCAGGACATTCCTACGATAGGCAAACATACGATCACAGAAACTGCATTGTAATGCATGTCGCTGAATCATGGAAGAAGTACTAGCAGACTCCATCTTCTCAAATAGCGCTGAAGGACGTCTCAACTGATAGGTTTAACGCAACATACTGCACGTAACCAGGAGGTAACCTACGAACAAAATGTTTAATTCTGTGATAAAATATGTCCTGCAACAAAACTGAACATGTTCTGCAATATATTTAACGTATCGATTGTGTACTCAGACTTGCCTCTCAAAGTAACGCTGATGAATATCTCAAACTGGGCGACGGAACAGACTTGCTTCTCAATGTAGTGCAAATGTATATTTCAACTGGACGACACCGGAACCGACTTGTCTTGCAAAGTAGCGTTGATGAATAATTCAACTGGACTCCGGAACATACTGCTCAACACCAGGCGACGAACCTACGAGGTAAATGTTTAATAGTCTATGTCTTGCAGCTAGTCTAAACTATCATGTTCTGCGATGCATAGTGTGTTGATTGTATATTCACACGCACATGCACACACACACACACACATATGGCAGACAAAAGTCACGCTTAGAAATAAAAAATATCTCAGACTTGGTCCTCGAAAGCACCATCCATACCTCATGTTCGAGGCTCGAGCGCACAGTCACTTAGCTGAAGCACGTTAATGGATTAATCACAAGGGAACTAAAGGAATGCTTATAGTAAGAAAATTTTGAAACAATTTTTGAAAACAAAATGANAATGGATTAATCACAAGGGAACTAAAGGAATGCTTATAGTAAGAAAATTTTGAAACAATTTTTGAAAACAAAATGACTTAGACTTACTTCCCCCGACGTGCCATCCCTATCTCATGTTTTCAGCTTTTAACTGATATGGTAAGGTCTACATAGCACATTCTCTTTTTTTTCACTCATCTAATGTTTATTATTATTATTATGTCACATTCACTATTCTACTTTCTATCTAACTTTAAAATTAACAAGTTTTAAATATACATTTGCTTTGTGCTAAATCAGGTCTGATTAATGAAGAATCAAGAAAAAGGGCTGTTCTTGTATAAATGTATTTTGCAAATGTTTTTACTTCAAAAGTCTGAGGTAACATAATACTAGGTTGGCCAATTCTGTGATGACAACTGACATCCTCGTGATGTTGAATTATGCCTATAGCAATTATTAACAGTATATGTGTTACTGTCAGCCTCCGAATGTGTGTGTTGTGATGAGAGTGTAGGAATGTAAACTTTCCCCTACAGCTAGCTGTCTCTCGGGAACACTCACCAAAAAAGAACTCTTGAATCTGGCTGAGGTAGACTGCAAAAACGCCTGATGTGGACTTGATGACTGTCAGATTGCAACNACAAAAAAAAAAGAACTCTTGAATCTGGCTGAGGTAGACTGCAAAAACGCCTGATGTGGACTTGATGACTGTCAGATTGCAACTGATTAGTCCCAGGTCATAGAAGGTATATAGCCTTCTGGAAAGGTGGTTTCTACAACTATGTTAACTTTACATGGGTATACAATCCCGAGAGCTCTGATACATTTTTTCTTTAGACTTGAATCTAACCGCCCTTTTTTTTACATGAGTCAGACTACTGTATATATTTTGCGAAATTCCAAGTTACTAAGAAGTGCTTGCACGTTCATTTATAATTGAAACATATAGTGTACATATGGAGAATGTACAACGCAAGGCTTCACTTTGTTGCAAACATGTTAGCTGACACGTGCTGTTTGTCTGTACAGTGCAGAGGTGCTGTGCAGATAATGCTGTCTCTAGCTAAGGTTTGTGACAGAAAATGTACATAAGAAGGAATTCCTAGATTAATTAATAGCTTGTACGTGATCATAAAAAAAATGTTTGTTGTTAACACAGCAGATGAATTTTTTCCCGCTAGCTCTGATACATTTTTCTTTAGACTTGAATCTAATCGCCTTTTTTTACATGAGTCAGACTACATATTTGCGAAATTCCAGCTCTTACCGATATCGGAAAATCAAGTCGGCCAATGTAAATTGACGTACACTTACCACTCTGCAACATTGCAGACAACTTACCAAAAGTTAACTGAGTAGATCGCTCTGGACACATAACATGCAGACTCTAAAAATCACAAGAGGAGATCTAAAAATCTGTGGGGGTATTTATAGAGATTCGTTGCCTTTTGTCATTCGAACAAACATATTTGTTACTCAACATCATGCAATAGCTTCGGAAGTTAACTTTTAAATTTCGAGTATGACCATGAGGAAACTATATTCTCTAGGGGCATGATTTTTTCCCACCGTTTGATAGCTCTATGGTTACATTCTTATGTGCTCCGACGACTGGAAAATTCCTTCACGCGACACCGCCCCACGGAAAAAACCTGTATTGCTTTCAAAACATAAGTTGATCAATGACTCTGAAAGCATCGCCTATCGATCGCCCCGCCGGAAACCGGTAGAACTTTCACTTTACGCGTGCTTCTCTCCACCCC